>PVHY01032995.1:0-11473 GCA_004024945.1 Uropsilus gracilis
ACGAACTGGGGGCACTGAGGTGGGGGGAGGTGGCCGAATTGCCCAAGTGCAAAGAAGCTCCTGGAAAACGCGCCCATCATGTAGCCCACGTGCCTTAGTGCAAGTGAGCATGGAGGTTCTCATCCCGATTCCCCTGTGGCGCCCACTTTTCGTATCAGAAGCAGCCCCCCAGAAGTTACTCGGGTGCGTGGCAGATCCGCTTGTGTTACCTTACAAAGAAATTTACTGTCTGGTGTCTCGGGTTCCCAATGTTGTACGATGCAGTATTATAATAGGCTCAGGAATCCGGTTCCTAACCAAAGCTAAGAGGGGAAGGAGAGGGAAATGGGCTGGAGGGGTGTTTAAACAGTACAGCCCTCAAGTTCTAGAACACTGGTTGGCAAACGTTTTCCTAAAAGACACTAACTCTTTCTGACCGTGGGGGCGATCACCGCGGCTTTATGGAGAGCAAGCTTTCCTCCAGTGTGGATGAGCCTGGCTGGGTTCCAATAAAACTTTACAGACACCGGCATTGGAACGACATGTAATTTTCACGTGTCACAAAATATTCTGATTTTTTCCAACCACCTGAAAATGGAAAAACCATTCTTAGCTCGCCCGCCATACAAAAACGAGCAGCGGATTAGATTTGCCGGATGACTGTAGTTTGCTCACCTTTGTTCTAGAATAATTGTGTCTGAACAATTCTACCTGAACGGGCACAGCAAGGGAAGACTTGGCCGATAATTTCCACTTTCCCTTTAATACATTCTACTTGTTTCTGATGGGTGGACGTGATTTCCAAAACCTATTAAATGTTTAAAAGGTTGAGAGAAGTCAGGTGGTATTACTCTAAATTCTTCTGCCTACCTGACCAAAGATCAAAGAAGGAAGTGTGGAGCAGATATTTTGGGAATTTGTGAAAAGATTCAGATACTGCCATACACTAATCTGGAAGTATCATGTACAGCATATTTCATTAGCTTTGATTTTTTGTGTGTGTGTGGGTAAATCTGTGAATTCTGTTGCTCTAATTTGTGGGGGGGGGAGTCTTTTCATCAGGTACTTTTTTGCATTAAAATGTAATAATCACTTTTCTCTTGAATCGCTTAACTGTTCAGTTTTGGTTTTGTCTCTCACTCCAGTATCTTAGCTCTGGTTCCAATTTTTCAATACCGTTGTCTTTCTGTCTCTCTTGCCCTCAGCTAAGTTTACTAATTCAGTAGGGTACTAACAGGGCACAAGGTGTGGGGCTGCCTTAACTGAGAGACACTCAGGTTGGGTATCTTTCCTTAAGAGGGCCTCCTTCCCTCTGTGTTGCTATAGTGCTAACCACTGCTTTCTCCTTGCCCAGAGCATGTTACAGACACACTGTTTTGTGTGCACGGAAACATGTGACACCAAACTGCTCACCTTTCATATCTGTGATGATTCTGGTGTTTTATCTCATTGTTTAAAATCTGCAAATAAAAGAAAAAGTAAGGCTGCGCATGGTGGTGCGTGCAGCCTAGGAAGCCATGGCCGGGGCCAGGGATTGCGGTTCGAGCCCCGCCAGGGGCACATAGCGAGACCTAGTTCCAAAAAAATATAGCTGGGTGTGGTTGCGCGCACCTGTAATCCTAGCTACCTGGGAAGCTGAGGCTGAGGATTGCTTGAGTCTGTGGTAACCTGGGCAACGTGAGCCTGCGGTTCCACAGGCAAAAATGAGACCTAGTCTCAAAAATAATAGTAATAATAATAATAATCAAATCTGCAGCTGCCCTCTACATTGATTTCCTGATTGCACTTAGTCACAACTCAAAATTTGCAAAACATGCTGCAGGGTCTGTTTGAAACCTTAGCCCTGACCACCCTTTAGAAAACAGATCAATATTTCCTATCCCCTTTCTTTTCTTTTCTTTTTTTTTCTCCTAGCACTTAGCAACACCTGACAAATGTTTATTCCTAGGCTTTTTCCTCTAACCAGAATTTAAATTGAGGGTGGACTCTTCGTTGTGTCATAGCCACAGCACCTGGCTGGTGCGCCTAGGTGAGGTGGCTAAGACAGTGTTGAAATTCCTGGCCTAGGTCTTGTCGCCAGGGAGTGTGTTAGAGTTGGAATTTGATTTCAGTCTTCTGTCAAGACAGCAACAGTGATCACATGGCATCCATTGAACTGTCTACCAAAATGAATGAGAGGGGGAAATAATAACTGGCACAGCTGTGGTGTCATTTTCTGTTCATTAGCAACCCTGGTTGGTCTCGCTGGTTTTGGCAAAAATCTTTGCCGTTCAGAAACCGTTTTGGAGTACTGACTGTGTGTCAAGCTGTGTTCTGGGAACCAGAGATACCTAAGTAAGCAAGACAGAGTTCCTGCTCTTTTAGATATTTCTTTGTTGTTTGCTTTTCCTATTTCAGAAGCAAAGCCCGTTACAGAAAAATCTGAAAAGAACACAGGAAAAGCACAGCTAAAGATTACCACGTTTGTTTCTGGCCAAATTGTTTTCATCCAAACTATTAGGAGTAAAAGGAAGTACACAAAAACATCCCTAGCCATTCTCTCTTGGTTTCTAGTATTCTGGGTGATGGTTATTTTGTTCCTCACCTTTTCCTTAATTTAAAACTATTCTCCAGGGGGAAGGGCTGCAAAATAAATTCTCCACTGGACAGGTATTTATAAAGAGAAAAAATTCTACACATTTTAGAAAAGTATATAAACAAATGGTAGGTGAGTAATATCTTAGTGTGATAGAATCCCAAATAATTTCTCTTAAAATATTGTTTAATGCAATTATATAGAAGGGTTGCAGGAAAATATGCTGCTTTTTTTTGTGCTTTGTTTTCATTTACGGTTATGATATTAGGTAAAAGGAAGCAATTGTTTTATACTTATGAATGCATAAATATTTAACCTTTGTGGGGTCTCTCTCTGAATTTCTGAAAGACCAGCCCACCCTATTGTGCTAGCTGTTAGGGTTAAGCGACTTGAGCTTGGCATTGGTGACAGTGAATAAAGGAAATGACCTAGACCAGAACCCGTGGGGCTTAGGCAGGAGCACTGGGGCGTAGTAAATAAATATTTGTCAAACCAAGAATTTTGAATAGGACACGCCCCCTGGGTTGGTCCCAGTCCACAAGTAGTGGTAGGGAGGCTTCATGCAGGGCGCCTTCTTTTAGAAAATTACTCTGAATGTTCCAGGCCAAGCGTATTATTCCTTTATTCAAAGTTTCAGTGCTCAGTGCATTGTTGTTCCTAACCCAGAGCCTCTTCTGAGGTTCGCTGATTTCAGAGTTTGTTGTAACTGCTGGCTGCCATCCCTTCTTCCTTCTCCAGGAAATAGCATGCAAAATCCCTTCTATGAGTTCCTCTTCCTTCTTCAAGCTTCTTACAGTCAGTAGGACTGTCCATCAGGATAGCTCACTTCTTACCAGCCAAAAGGGAGCTGGTAAGGGGAACCCTGTCTGCCCCATAGTTCCTGAAATGTGGGCTTGGTGCCTTCAAGCATGTTGGGTGGAGCAACCCAACGTGTATTCCTTAGGCTTCTGTGTGTGCAACGGTCTTTGTGCCAGGGCCTTCCCAGATCAACATCTTTGATCCCGAGTTTGTGGTATCCTTCCATACATGGCCGTTTCACTGAAGTTAACCTGAGTCTATTTGTAACTTACAACCAAAGCATCAAGCCCTACCTCTTCCGCCTTCCAGTCCTGAATTTGACCACAGATTCTCTTGAATAAGGAACATGACCCCTATACTTAGACAGGAGAGAGATTCTAAAAAAATGGGCAAGTTTTGTTTGGAGTTGCGTAAAAACTATACAGGAAAACAAAATCATCCTAAATTTTTTTTTAAATAATTTATATATTTCACATCACTGTGATCCCCAGGGGTCACCCACCACCTCCCCTCCCTGGCTACTCCAGCTGGTTCCCCCCCCCGCCAGTTGTGTACTTTCGGAGGCTGATGCCTTATCCATTAGGCCACTGGGTCAGTTGTGTACTTTCGTTTGGTTGTCCATATATTAGTGAAATAATTTGGTTTTTGTCTTTTTCTTCTGACTTGTTTCTGCCAATATGATTTCTTCTAGGTACATCCATGTTACCAAAAAATCATCAAATTTGTCATTTTTAATTGATGAGTAATAGTCCATTGTGTATATATAACACATCTTTTTCATCCAGTCATCGGTCTTGGGGCATTTAGGTTGTTTCCATGTCCTTGCAATTATAAATAGTGCCGCAGTAAACATCTGGGCACAGGTGTCCCTTTGTACCCCATCCTAAATATTTTCAATAGAGCAGATTCAGTACAGGAACTCGGGTTAGGAGGCGGAAAGTAGATAATCCAGATATTCATCATTGATTCCTGTGTAGGATTGATACTAGCAACTTCAAGAAGCAAGTAGCACAGTTAAGGCTGAGGGACCAAAAGAAGAGAAGCAGGGTAGCCAGGAATTTGTAAAAAGCACTTTGCATGCTGGGCATGGTGGCGCATGCCTGTAAGTGGCAGCCTAGGAAGCCGGCGGGAGCCAGAGATCGCGGTTTGAGTCCCTCAAGGGGCACGTAGGGAAACCTAGTCCCAAAAAAATAGATGGGCATGGTGGCACATGCCTGTAATCCCAGCTACCTGGGAGGCTGAGACTGGGGATTGCTTGAGTCCATGGTATCCAAGGCAATGTGAATCTGTGGTTCCATGGGCAAAAATAGCGAGACCTAGTCTAATAAGAAAAAAAAAAAAAGCACTTTGCAGAGGCCTGGCCCCAGTAGCCTTGTAGAGTGAAATAAAAGGGGGTTGGTCAGTCAGCTTGGAGTTATGTGGTGGCAGGTAAATAACAGCGACAGAAGCTGGTTTTGCTTTTCAAAGGATAGGTGATGGTTTTTGAAAATGGATGCCCTAGTAAATTGGAAATCTATCTGTGACTGAATGTAAATGACATCATTATTGTACTTTATGCAGAAAGACCTAAGGGCACGTATTTCAAACCTGTACCATGTTCTCTGGCCCTTAGTAATGGTCTATGGATGCATCAGTTGGAAATTTGTCTGCTAATACACATTTATGTGGTGCAGGAGGTACACAGCAAGATTGTTTTGTTTGATTACTCCACAGAGGAAACCAGCATTAATGTAAAGCTATCTTAGTCATCAAAAGATTCGTCATTGTAAGGTCATTTACAAATTCCTATTGAAAATTGCTTTTCACAATATGTTAGAAGAGAAGCCAGAGAAAGTCATTGTATTGCTGAGAGACTATTTCATAATTTCACTTAAGGGGAATTATACGTGCTTCAGATGTATGGGTTGATGAAGTCACCAGGTTTTATTTGGAAAGTTTGCAAAATGACTAATCATCTGTGATTTAATAATTAGAAGGGGAAATTACTAGGAGGCAAACAAAATGTTGGATGAAAAATACACCTACAAATATTCGTAGCACTTTTCTTTATAATAGCTGAAAACTGAAATCAGCCCAGATGTCCTTCAGCTGGTGACTAAACAACTGCAGTAGTCCCAAGCCATGGACCACTACTCAACCATAAAAAGAAAGATACTATTTTGAAAATAATTACTTATTGAAGTAACTTTGCTTTATAACATAAATTTCAGGTGTGCGTCATCACACATGGATGTCTGTACAGACTGCAATAAATTCACCGTGGAAAGTCCTACAAAAGCCTCTCTATCCTTCTACTGCTCCCCTTACCTGATTTATAGCCTTCCCTTCCCACTTCTCTTCTGGTGATCACTGATGGTTAGTTTATGAATGAGCTTTGGTCGTTTTCAGTTCTTGATTGTTGTATATAATGCAGCGGTCAATATGGGGACTTATATACACCTTCAAATAAGTGTTTTTGTATTTTGGGGGTCAATATCCAGAAGTAGGTGTGTGTGCTACTGCTGTGAAGGATCATTTGAGATCAGGGAGTGTGATGCCTCCATTTTTGTTCCTTTTTCTTCAGGATTGTTTTTGCTATGTTGGGATCTTTTTAAGTTCCAAATAAATTCCTGCTTTGGGTTCTGTTTCTATGGAAAATGTCATTGGGTTTTTGATAAGGATTATAGTAAATTAGACCGGGCACGGTGGCTCCTGCCTGTAAGTTTCAGCCTATGAAGCTGCCGGGGCTAGGGATCGCGCGTTTCAAGTCCAGCCTGGGGCCCGTAGCGAGACCTAGTTCCAAAGAAAAAAAATAGCTGGGCGTGGTGGCGCACGCCTGTCATCCCAGCTACCTGGGAAGCTGAGGCTGGGGATGGCTTGAGTCTGTGGTACCCGGGGCAACGAGAGCCTGCGGTTCCATGGGCAAAAATAGCGAGACCTAGTTCCAAAAAAAAAAAAAAAAAAGGATTGTGGTAAATTGCTTTACTTGATATAGCCATTTTGATGTGGTTAATTCTTTCCATCCATGAACACAGGATACTCTTCTGTTTGTGCCTTTTATTTCAACAACGTCTTACAAGTTCTCTTTAACACAATTGTAAGTGGGATTGTTTTCCTGATTTCTCTTTTCACTAGTTATTTGCATATAGAAACATCACAGATTTTTGTTTATTAATTTCATGACCTGGCACTTCACTGTATTTGTTTATTATTTCTGATAGCTTTTTACTAGCATCTTTGAACTTTTCTACGTGTACTATCATTTCAGCTGCAAGTAGTGATTGTTTTATTGAGGAAGAAACTGTTGACATGCACAATTTGGATGAGTCTGTAGGGAAAAAAGGGGGAGTTAATCCAGAAAGGTTATGTTATGATTCCATTCATGTGGCACTTTTGAAATGACAAAATTTTGGATATTGAGGAGAGAATAGTAGTTGCTGGGGGGGTTGGGTATGACCTGTGCCTGGTTACAGAAGGACTCAAGGAGGACTCCGTCTTGGTGGTATTGGAACAGTTCAGTATCTTGACTATGGTAGTGGAATCAGGTGATAAAATCATATAGCACTTAGTACACACCACACATACACACAAGTGAATACAGGTTCAGCTGGGGAAATCTGGTAATATTGGTGGGTGATGTCAATATCAATATTCCTCTTGTGATATTACACTGCAGTTCTGCAAGGTGCTATCTTTTGGGGGACACTGAGCAAAGTGTATGCAGATCACAGTCTAGTGCTCTCTTTTGTGTTTTCATTCTCCAAAAGGTTTCTTTTTTTAAGACTCAAGTAACATTGGTTTATAATCCAGACTGTTTCTTGCAACTGCATGTGAATCTACAATTATCTAAAAATTTTAATTAAAATTATAGTTAAAAATGGCATGCATAATAAAAAATTGTATGCAACAAGAATTGAAAAAAAAAAAAACCTTAGCAATATTTTCATTCTTGTTCCATTTAGAACCGGAGTCAAGACAATAGTTTCTATTTATGTGGGTTTTTTTAAAAAATAAATGATGCACAATTTCAAACATTTACAAAAGAAAATAGGGGAACAAAACCTGATATATACACCACCGAGCTTCAATAATTATCAGTTTATGGTCGAATAAATGTGTTTAGTCTATTCCCCCCACCACCACACACACACATCTACCCATCTACCACTCTCAACCCGTATTATTTCAATGCAAATATATTCTTTCATATGTAAATATCTCTACCTACATCTCTAAAATGTAAGAGTTTTTTTTAATTCTAATTTTTAATTTTAATTTTGTGAGTTCTTAAATTGAAGTAACATTGCATACCATATATGTTTCAGGTGTGCATAATTATAAATGAATGGCTGTGTATACTACACTAAATTCACTGTTAAAATCTAATTTTATCCTACACCCTACAATTGGCCCCTTTTACTCGCCTTACCCTCTTCCCTTCCCCTTCCCCACTGGTAACCACTAATTTCATACTGCAGTCTAGAAGTTTATTTTTGTTTTATTTAGTTCATACTCTTGTTTTATTTCTTCATGTGCCACACAGGAGTGAATTCATATGATGCTTGTCTTTTCCAGGAAGACTCCTTTCTTTTTAAAAAAGTTAACATGACAACACTTCACTCTTACATGGAAAAAATGCAGCAACAATTCTTCAATACCAATATCCAGATAGCATTTCTGTTTCCTGACTTGTCTCAGCGTCAGGATGGCTTCAGCTTTGCTGAGATATAATTCATATGCAATAAACTGCACCCATTTCAATATACAATTCACCACATTTCGATGGAGGTAAATACTCATAAAACACGACCACACTGAAAAAACATTTCAATCACACTCTAAATTTTCCTTGTGTCGTCCCATCCTCCATCTCTGGCCACAGAGATGCTTGCTTTCAGTATAGATTTGACCAAGGTGGTTTTAAAAACTAAATAGTACACAATTTTATAAAAATTAGAAAGGATTCTAGCGATGAAGAAAAATGTCTATCGCCTTGCCTGGTATATTCTGAGGGTGAGCTCCTGCAGCAGGAAGCAGGTTATATAACAGCTAACGTTTATTGAGCACTTACTCTATGCCAGAGAGAGCACCTAATTTGTCTCATAATAGCCCCATGGTAGTTACTATGGCCGTTATTATCAAACCCATTCCACAGCTGAGGACCGGGACACTCCCAGCGATAACATGCCTGTGAGAGCACAGCTTGTAACTAAAGGAGCTTACATGAAAACTAGGTCTTTCACTCCATAGACAACTCCCTTCCACAAAGCTTATCAGCAAAAAGAAGTGACAAGAGACAAACAACTGGGTATGTTGCTAAAAAATCTTATCCTTTTTTTGACAAAGGAGCCAAGGCAACTCAATGGACAAAAGGCAGTCTGTTCAATAAACACTTCTGAGGACTGGATGCCACAGCGAGATGTGGACTCTGGACACAGGCCATCCATCTTTTACCAACATGATCTCCAAATGGATCATCGATGTGAATGTGAATCTTGAAAACTCTTAGGAGAATTTTTTTTTTTTTTTTGAGACTAGGGCTCGCTATTTTTGCCCGTGGAATTGTAGGCTCTCGTTGCCCGGGGTACCATAGATTTAAGTAATCCCCAGCCTCAGCTTCCCAGGTAGCTGGGATTACAGGCGTGCGCCACCACGTCCAGCTATTTTTTGGGACTAGGTCTTGCTACGGGTCCCAGGTGGGACTCAAACCATGATCCCTAGTCCCGGCCGCTTCATAGGCTGAAGCTTACAGCCATGAGCCACAGTGCCCGGCCTCTTAGGAGAATTTTTAAAATGGGCCAAGGCCCTTGGTCGATGATGTGCTTTGGATGGGATATGGGGTTCTATGAGAGGGCCCTTGGGGTGCATCTGAGGGCAGCTGCAGCAGAGCCCCCCCCCTTTCAATGGCCCACAGAGAATTTACCCGAGAGAGATGTTGGCACAGACACAGGCAGGTGAAGGTTACATTTTTAAAAGACAGGTTTGTGAGGAAAAAGAGGAGGAAAAGAGGCCCCTGCATAGTCACAGGTGGGCAGTGAGCTGCTGCTGCCTGCCGCTTCCCCAAAGGAAAATTGGTAACAAGAAATGCATCCGAGGCACAGGTGGATGGCAGAGCTGCCCTGCGCAGGGCGGAGATTGTTCAGATGCCTTGAGCACTGTCAGTTGGAATGAAGGTCCCTTTGTGCAGCCTCTATGGAAAACACTATGGATGTTCCTCAAAATGTTTCTAGCAGCTCTCGTCCCAAGGTCTGTGCAAGGTCCATGCGAACCGCTTCCTTTCAAAAGCGGCAGCAGCTCTCTGCCTTCCTTTGTCCTATTCCTAATGAACCTGTCCTTTTAAAAATGTGAACCATAGCCAGGCGCACCTGTAGTCCAAGCACTGGGAGGCAAGAGGCCTGGGGTCTCTTGAGTTCACAGGTTCAAGACTACCCCCGGGCAACATAGCGAGACCTGGTCTCGAAAAAACACTCAGGTACGGTAGCAGGCGCCTGGGGGGCTGATGCTGGGGATTGCTTGAGTCCGTGGGATCGGGACTACCCCGGGCAACATAGTGAGACCTAGTCTCAAAATAAAAAAAGTGAACAAAAAAATTAATAAAACGACCAGATGATCCAGCAATCCCCCTTCTGGGTGTTTATCCACAGTACATGAAATCGCTCTCTCCGAGAGATCTCTGCATCCCATGTTCATGTCAGTGTTATTCTCATTAGCCAGGGCATGGATACCACCTGAGAGTCCACTGATGGATGAATGAATATGGAAAATGGGATACATATACACAGCAGAATATTATCCAACATTGATAAAGCAGGAAATCCTGCCATTTACAACATAGATGAACCTGGAGGACATTATACTAAATAAAATAAACCAGACAAAGTTGAATACTGTGTGGTATCACATAGATCTGGAATTTTTAAAAAAGTCAAACTCATAGAAACAGAAAGTGGCTACCAGGGAATGGGGAATGAGAGAAATAGGGAGAAGTTGGTGGGAGGGTATATACTTTCAGTGATGTGATGGGTCTGAGGATTCAATAAGATGGTGACTGGAGATGCTAATACTATATATTGTAGAATGCGCATTTGCTAAGACAGTAGAACTTAAGTGTCCTCATGCACAAATATGGGAGGTGATGGATATGTTAACTTGATAGGGAGGATCTTTTCACAGTGTATACATATAGGAAATTACTGAGTTGTACACTTTCAATAGCTTACATTTTTATTTGTCACTTATACATCTGGGGGTGGGAACAACTGAAAAGAAAACACCTTGGAGATGGTAACAGGAGAAAATCAAAGTGACTTTGGACTTGATGATGACTTCTTAAATACAACACCACAAGTACAATCCATGAAAGAAAAGGCTGGTAAGTTGGATTTCGTTACCATGAAAATTTCTCCTACTCTGTCCTGTTAAGAGACTTAAAAGCCACAGAGTGGGAGAAAGGATGTATCTAATGAAAGACTGGTATTCAACATATACAGAGAACTCTAAAGAAAAACAACCAAGTTAAAAAAAAAAAAAACTCATCTGAAGGGACAGTGCTCCATAAAGATAACTAGAAGGCCAGTTTGCATGGGCAACACTGCTCAGTATCGCATCATTCCTGAAATGTAAGTTGAAACCATGAGGAGTTAGTCTTCACCCCTTGAACTGTCTAAGTTGTGGGATACTAGAGGTTCAGGAAGCAGGAGAAAAGGGGAACAATGAATATTTTTAGGCCAGTGAGACTTTTTTATCTGCTGCTGTGATGGTGGCTGAGCGTCATTATGTGTGTGGAAAAAGCCATGGAGTGCACAAGCAAAGCATGACCCCTGCTACAAAGTATGAACCTGAGTTAATGGTCAAAAAAATACCTATCTTGGCACATCAATTTTTTTTTTTTTTGAGACTAGGTCTCGCTTTTTTTGCCTGTGGAGCTGATAGGGTGCGCCCATCCCCCCCATTGTCTCCTGTTTAAGATTGCAGATTTCAAGGACAGGTAATGTTAAAATGGGGGAATGACCTTAGCTGGAATTTCCCTTCAGGGGGATGCAGGGGGAAGAAAGAAGTGTAACAGATTTCCTGGAAGGCGGGAAATCAGGGTATATAAAGGGTGTGCAAACAAAGAGGAGGATTCGATTTGATTCTAGGCGA
>PVHY01032996.1:0-11470 GCA_004024945.1 Uropsilus gracilis
GCCAATATCTCAAGTGTAGTCTCATTTAGTCTTCTCAATAATCCCATGGGGTAGGTACTTGTAAAAGGTGGGACTACGGTATGAGAGTAGTGAGTGCTAAAGAACACCACTATCAAGATGTTTTGTTTACTTATTTGCTTTACTTATTTCATTTTTTTTCCTTTTCTAATTTTTTTTAACTGATGCAACACTGGTTTATGACACTATATGAATCAGAGTTACAAGTTCATACCTCTTCAGATATATGTTGTTAACATACCACATCCCCCACTAAGGCACTCATAATCCTCCACCATAGTTCATTGGACACCTGACTCCTTTTCCCTTTTCCCCTCACCCCAACTACCCTTTCCCTCTAGTATGCTAATTCTACAAAACTTCAAAAATTAATTCTCAAAACCCACTGTAAACAAAACATTAACATTTAAAAAATCCTACCTTACACCTGCATGACTCTGCTTTATTCAATTTACTCTAATTCTGGCCCTGGTCCATTAAAACTTTATTTTAAAAAAATGGGTGACTATAGAAAACCAATTAGATTTCTTAAAATATTGCTTTAAAATATGATTTAGCTTGACTACTGAGCATTTGGTATTGGAGTTAATGCCTCAGTTGTTGCACTCTTCTCACAACTTTGGTATTATTAACTTTATCTTACAGATGAAGAAGCCAAGGCTCAGAAATATTAAAGCAATTGCTCTAAGTCATATAGGTTCGCCAAGGGGATCCAAATTGAGTACTGTCAACCTCCATTGCAGACCTCCGATTAAATTCTCACCTATGTCAAGAAAATATAGAAATTCTCCACAATTCCCCACTTCTGGATACCCTCTGAAACTTCTCCCTACTTTGGAGATATTTGTGGTTAGTGGATGCATAGCTTTAACTGGAAAAAGTACAACAGAATAAAAGTTATAAAGATATTCTAACTGACCGCTTATCCCACTGCACTTAGATATAGCAAACTAAAAACTTGTCAGTTATACAAGGTTTATGGACATGTCACAGCTGCATGTGTTTATTTCACTACTGAGAGTAAAATCTAGAAATGTGTATGCACCATAAAAAGAAAGACTGGGAATTTTATAATTTTTCAATACCTAATAATTACACATGAATATACCTGATTTTCCATTTGCTAAATGAGATTGTCATAAAGAACTGATGAATATTGCATGGTTGAGTTCTGTCACTTTTCGAAGGAGGGGTTGGACACGAAATCATTTCTTTTAATTCAGAGACAGAAACTAGTGACTTTGGAATATAATGAAAGGTGGTAGATTAGAAGGCATATTTCTGCAGCCTCCCCTCTTCTCAGCATGGACTACTTGCAGAAGTCTCTCAATGAGAGTTGATGAATTGATTGATAGCTTAACTATGGCCTGTTGAACAGAGAGCTTTAAGATACAAGGCAGGTAAATTGCACAAGTTGGTTCAAAGCACCTTTTAATATACTCAAATCTTTTGTTTTGGGGTCCTCACAAAAAATAAGTGTGGGGGACAGGTTTTTTTAGGTTTTCCTATTGAAAACATCAGTAATATTTTGATTATATTCCAGCAGATTTGGAAAGAATGCTTATGATTTTGGATTTGACTGCTGTCATAACAAGACTTACTATTGTTGGTCATGAACTCTCTTGATCATTGCCGGTCATGCTATATCTTTGTTCTCCTGAGGAAGGATGTGAGAATATCTCCTTCTTAGCATTCAAGCAGTCATATTCTTTTGTTGCCCATTTGGATATCTGTTTACTTTCCCTTTTACTGAACATGACTCTACAGGCTTGTAGATAACTACTTTTGTTATGTCTCTACAGGAGGCACTATTGTGAACAGAAGTCCTCTGGATGACCAAAGTTGCATTTAAGACTGAACTTCTTAGAAGTGGGACAGTTTGTAGTCATTATCTATTGGGTTTCTAAAATTAATTTGAAATGTTGGCCATTAAAGGGACATAGAATAAGTGAATTCTAATGCTTTTTAGGAGCATAAAATTAGAATGGCATAGCTTGATTGACAACAGTCTAATGTTATTAGCAATTCTTATCTACTTATAAAAGGGAGAAAAGCATGTTTGAAGTCACAATCTTCATTATTGTACTTTGTAAATTATTAACCATTCTATTAGAAAAATAATGAGGAGCTGTAGACTAAGTGGCAAAGGCGTACTTATAAAAGGAAGTCTTTTGATAATTTTGACCTTGGAAATATGATGGGTATGGATTGGAAATAGACTGGTTTGTTCATCATCTTAGCTCTTTTTACTATAACGTAATGTAGATCTGATGCTAAAATCAATACATGAACAGTAAACCTATTCCATAGTCTAGAATTAAGCACATTGTAAATGTATAGAAAGCATTGGAATTAATTTAATTTTCTGCTGAATGGCTACTGTGAGGAGAATATTGTGCTATGATCTTGAGAAACAAAGGATATGCAAGAGCTGTCTATTACCAATGGGGAGTGTGCTATTTGCAGAAACAGAAGCAGGTAGAAGACATGCAATTCTGCATAGCTGCAGCATTTATGATAAAAAGAAGTGCTAAATTGCATATTGGAGATAATTTGATAATATTGCTATTTTTAAAAGGTGCTAATTGTGACTACCATTAGGTAATGCAATTTAAATTGAATGAGTAATTGTGGCTAATCAAGAAACATAAAATATGATATGCTTGCAATGTGCAGGTAATGTGTCATTACCTTTTGGTAATTCCTCTTCTAACCCCTTTAAACTATATTTTATTTCTGACCATTAAATGTTGGGGTTCATCAGAACCCAGACAGACCTGAGTTGTTTCCCCATATTTCCAGTCTTTTACTTTATCTGGGAAATCTCTTTCATGATATTGATTTCAATGACCTCTGATAAACAGATATTTTGCAAATTGAAAACTTACATTTTCAGTTCAGGTCACACCTCTGGTTCTGGATTCACATGTCCACTACTTATGGACTTCGCTTCTTGGATATCTTAAAAGGAAAAAATGAACATGCACTAAACTGGGATTATATTTTGATTTTCTTCTCAGTCTCTTTCCAATGTTTTGTAGCTTGGGAAATTACCCAATATCTATCTGACTTGTTCAAGGCATATGCAAGCCAGAAACCTGACATCATTGCTGATGTTTCCATTTTTCTCACTAGGTTATACAAAATCTTCAATTATCAAGATCTGTCATTAAGAGGACTCAGAAGGAAACAGTTCATTTTCTGCCTTTGTTGACCAAGATGAACTGCCTGAAAAGTTTCAATTATCTTACTGTCAGCTTGAGGATGGAGAGTTTAGAAAGAGGTGAGTAGATGGGTACTAGTGAGTTCAGTCACCACATGATTAGACATCCCATGAGAGGTGGCAATATTTTTTTTGTCATCTTGATTACTTAAAGCTGAAATTACCTGAATTTATATAGTAATTTTATTCTCAATATTTAATCATTTAACTAATAAAAAAGCAGTCCTCACCACAAAAATCTAGCTATATCTGATTTACTCATTAATAGATTCTTTATATGGAAGACTATGTCTGCACATTGAAGAAATTCAAGGAATTTTAGATGAATAGATGCCTTTGTCATTCAGATAATAGGTGAGCATATAAAAAAAGGTAATGATACAAAGTGATGTTGGATGAATTGCTATGACTAGGAGGATCTTGAAAGAGCAATAAACCAGCATGGTCTTGTGGCTATGATGATCTTCATAGATGAGCTGAGCTTTGAGGTGACCTTTAAGCTATGACTGAATTTGTGCAGAGAGACAGGCATGGTGATAGTGGGAAAGGGTACACAAGGAAATGATCCAAGGAAAAGAGTCAAGTAGAATGAATATATGGTTAGTATCTCAGTTCAAAGTATGAACGATGCTATGAGTTGATACACATGGCTCTGAATGCTACATATAAAGTGTATAGATTTGTTCTGAAAGGAATGGAGAATACTAAAAGATTTTCAAACAAGAGTGTGGACTTATATTTTGTATCCTGCTGGCGCTTAACTTCTGAGTGAGAGTGACCTTCACGCTACAATCTCCATTTATTAGAGAAAGGGAAGGGTCCTGTGTCCATGATTGTACAATGAAACATACAATGGGTAATTAAAAAAACCACTTTTCATTTTAAACTTTTAAAAGCATGTCTTTCTAGTTGAAATTGAAAGAATAATTGCATACATGGTGTCTTACCTGTGGGCAGATTTCATAGTCATTCATTTTCAAATATCTGATGCCAGTAATTTAAGTTAAGGCCTCCAGAACATTATTTCTTTGTGCTGTGTCTGCCACTCAATAATTTCAAATTGATTCATTCCTATACCTAATGGAAAAAATCATTTTAAGCACTCTACCCATTTTTCCTAGGGGAAAATGCTTAGGAAACCCACAGTTCAATAGTTCTCTTGATGTTATGACTTGATTTTACGTGCCTCATCAATATGTTTTTTAAAGAATTTGAGGTAGAGCTTTAAACATCTTTGAATGCAAGTTGAGAAAACCTAGTATCTTTGAATGTTCAATTATTTTATGCCTTAAAAACAGGAATTCACACAAAAAAATAGAATAATTCATTTGAAGTAGTTCTAAATGCTTACTATATTTTTGCCAGTTTTAGCACTTTTTGAATATTTGCAATTGCCATATATTTTAATAAAAATAATTTGATACACAGAAGTTATATATTGCCTATTTTAATTCCTAATTACTTCTCAGATCTTTGTTTAACTTCTTATTTGTAAGTGGTATGAAGGCAATTTGGTTAATTTAAGTCATAAAAAGAGAGGTTGGATCTCAGAAGCCAGGAAAAAAACAGACTTTAGGAGGGACAAGCAGAGGTGAGGATGACAAGAAGTGGCTCACAGGATGTAAGTGATGGAAAGTAATATGATTAGCTGATACTATTATTAAAAGACTTCTTTCTTCCTAGGTCCATTTGGCTCATGATTCCATTTGCCAGGGTGAGAGAGAGGGAGTAAATGTGGTTAGCCTTGCTTGTATATCCTGCCCACACTTTTCCACCAAGCCTGAAATAAGTGGAAAAGGGTCTTCCCCAAGAGAGAAGCAGGTTCTCTTTCCAAAGTAAGGGATTCACTCATGCATGCAGTACAAAGTAAAAAACACCAGATGTTACTTAGAGCATCCAACGCTACTGTCATTTATCTCTAAACTTGTTTCTTTCAAATTCAGCCTACATACTAGCTGCCAAAATGAGCCTTATAAAACCCCAAATTGACGCTTAATGCCTCCTGGCTTAAGTCTTCAATGACTCCTTAAGGACCTGGTGATTCTTTAGTGTCACTTCTCATCTTTCCCAGATTCACAAACTGCTTGATGATCTCCTACCTTAGCTCAGCACTGCTCTCCCTTCATGTGGGATTGGAGCCCTTATCCTCTAGACTCTTGTCATTTTGTCTACCTGTCACTGAGTACCACATAGTATTATAATGATCAATGTAAAGGCCTATTTCTTCCAGGAGAATAATATCTTTTTTTTTTTTTTTCTTCATCTCTAGACATTTCACATTACCTGGCTTCCTATTATTTCTCAATACATTTTGTTGAATAAGTAAATGAATAAATGCAATATAATTTTTCTTGGTATTTCTTTACAGATTACAAGGGTAAAACCTGATGTCTATAGTAAATATCATCTTTTAGAAAGCTAATTAGTTTTTAACCCTGTGCATTATTGTTCAACCAAATTCCTTAAACTAAAAGAGCAGTTTTTATTTGGGAGCCTTTTTCATTGTGAAAAGAGATCAGATTATATCCATTTGTTCAATCTTGTTTCCTTGAGATGAAGATGTATATTTGCATAGTGAAGAAAATCTAAAGCAGAAATTGTAAAATCATGAATTGATTTGGAATGATTTATATTACTGTGTGTATTAGTCTGCTCTCAGTATGTTATTTTGTATTGCTCCTCTTCTAGAACATTTACCTCCCCTGCCTTTTCCCCCCTGCTAGCAGCACATTGAAAGCTCTTGTGAATTTGTTATAGACTATCACCCCCAAATCCTCTTAAGCCTTTTTGCTCTTTAGAAGAATTCTCAGTTTATGACTGTGCTTCATAGTATTTTTCCCAAAGTGCATTGTTTTATGTTCTTGTAAATTGAACTCATCACACTTAAACTTGTGTGCCTCTCCCAGGTCTCTACATTATTCTGTACTGTTGATCTATTTTTCACTGTTTATGATTTTTTGCAAATAAGAATAATGTACAATTTACTTTGTGCTTCAGATCATTAATAAAGATATCAAATAGCATGTGCTTCAGTTTTTGCCTTCTGGCACCTTGCTTTTCCCAATTTGACTCTGGCCTGTTAACAGTTATTTTTTATTGTGTCAGGTTTTTCTCTTGTTAAAATATTGCTATTATATATATATATATATATTAACAGAAAGTAGGTTGTAAATTTTCTTAATTTTAACACCAAGGAGCAGATAAACAAGATAAATTCTGTTAAAATATTATCTTTTCCCTAGGATGTATGTGTTTTGGAGGCAAGTCAATTGATTATTTTAAGATTTATTGAGAGTATAATACCGTAATAGTAAAAGTAGATAATACACAGTTCTTACCATACTAAAGGGCTATCCCAGGCATAATTAACTAATAAATGAATATAGTTATTAAATCATACTGAAAGAATAGTTTCATTTAATACAACAAGTCTACATACAAGTAGTTATACATTTCCTTCCATATTATAGGTGAGAAAACTGAGGCACAAAGCACCTGGTAAAGTGTTGAAATCATACATATAGTTAGTGGTAGAGTTGGGACTCAAAGCCAGGTTATTTGGCTTTGGAATATGGACTCTTAACCACCACACAATATCAAAATTAATAAATATCTCCTTATGTGAGCGATATGGAAAATAAACCAGATGGTATTCCAAGAAGTTTGCAATATAATACAGACTTATAATTAGGCAACCTGTGTTTCCCTTTTTCTCCCCTTACTCTTTTCTGTGAGTAAGCAATTAGTGTTTGCCCTCTAACATTTCTACTCTTCCTCTCCATTTCCACAACCTTACTTAAGAACATATCACATATAGGATTTCTGCTGCAATCACCTGAGCTACCTCTCTGGTTCCATCTGTGGCCCCTTAAACTCATTATCTATTATGCCAAGCGAGATACTGTATAAAAACACAGAAGGCTCCAGGAAAAATTTCAAGCTACTCAGAAGGCATCCAAAGCCCATAATCCTTAACTTTTCCCTCTTTCTCTTCTGAATTCCTGATTTTATGGACTTTAGCCTAGAATACCCATGACTTGTGATTCTCTTCTCCTTCCTAGAATGTTCTGATAGAGAGAGGGATCATGCGCTAACACCTGGAATTGGGGTTGAGGTGGGCCCTACATTACAGGTCCTGTGAATGAAAAGAAATGAAATGAAAAGAAAGGGTAATTTTTCCCAATGAAAATGACTGTTCTATTACCAAAATAAATTCAAGTGGATGCTAGTCAAGAATATACAATAGATGTTCATCTTTTATCAATCATCCTGGGCATACAATAAGAAATGAATAAATTACTTATTTTGTTAGGGGCAATGAGCATGTAATTGATATCATATAGGTCTCTTTATGTGAAAGTCTCCAACTACAAAGCTGATTTATAATTCTGATTAAAATCCATTTTCAAATAATTTTAATAACCTCTTTAACCAGCAACTTGAATTTCACTTAATATATAGAGAAAGAGATCTAAGAGAGAGATTAGGTGATTGAAAATCATGAAAATGTGTATAAGAAAGAAATTTGAATTTTCTTTGCAATAGAACATATTTGAAATGGTGCATTATTCATATAGAATATTATAACTCAGGAAAGATTAGTTGAGCTCCCCTGCTTATCAGTTTGGAATCTATCATTATAATGAGACAAGTGTCATGAGTGAACTGGACCCAGAACCATAAAATTCAGTCAGTCTGTTTTGCCCGAGTTCATCTTAATGCCATGTGGAGGTTATCTAAATGGATGTGGTCAAGGTGCTTTGTCATTTATCACTTGAAAATGCTCACCCATCTTGGGAAATTCTTAGCTTCATTGGCAAATCAAGTGAAAACTGAAGCTCACTGAATCTATCTAACCATCCCACACTTAGGCAGGATAAATTTAGATGTAGGGCTCCAAAAGTCCTGCAGCAATCAGTTATATGGATGAGCCACGGACCATTAACTAAGTTTTATCATAAAGCTTGCTATCTTTAGATGGGCTTTGTGTTATTTGCCTTAGAAATGGTTATGTTTTGGGTTCAGTAAAAAATTCAAAAACATTATTCTGACCTTGACTATCTAGGTAGAAAATGAAAAATGTTTAGGGATAAGAAAAATCATGAACATAGTACTCAAGTGAAGTATTTCTATGGAGTCGATAGTCTCAAACCTTTGAGTGTGTCCTGAACAATGGTTTCCTCTGTGGTGATTTGCCTCTAAAGTAGCATTTGTCCAGCATTCTTGAATAGTCAATTTTATTGGCTGGTAAATGAGACCAACAGCTGTTGTTGAAGTTATTGGCAGCTCAGCCCAGTGAAACCCAGACTAAACTTTATCTTTGAGTATCAATGGAGCATTGAGAACCAAAGATATCAGAGTAAGTTGGAAAAAATACCAAGTTCCTCTTTCAATTTTTAAAAAACAACAAATGTTTCTTTAAAAGTAGAAATTGGCTGCTAATCCTTGATTTCATAAACACTAAAAGACTGAAGTATTAACTGTCACTTTTCATAATTTATGTAAGAAATGTATTGATTATGTGGTTTTTCTTACATTGTTGTATACCCCATAATTTACCCACTACACTATCACTTATGAATCATCACCTTATTGTGCTCATCTCCCTTACTGTATGCTTTGTTACTGTTATCAGCTTGCTAGTTCTGACTTTTTGTGACCTTTTGCTTCATTTCTCTATACTCCAGATAAAAATGAGGTCATCCTGTATTTATCTTTTCCCTTCTGATTAATTTTGGCTAGTATAATTCCTTCCAGCTCCATCCATATTGCCACAAATAACAAGAGTCTGTCTTTATTGGTGACTCAGCACTATTCCATTATGTAAATATACCACAACTTTTTGATTCATTCATCTTTTTGGGGCATTTAGTTTATTTCAATAGCTTGGCTTAAAATAGTCATTTTATTTTGTTCATTATGGAGTGAGTCAAGAAAAAGAGAAGAGTTGGTCATTTGCATTTGGGGTCTATCATGTGGTTACAGTCAAGTGTTGCCCAATTTAGAGGCTTGATTAAGCAGTTCATTAAAAATGGTTCACTCACACAATTATAGTTGAGGCTGACTGCAAGCTGGAAGCTCAGTCAAATTATTTATCTGACCTGTGACATCTTCAGCATGATGGTCTCCTTTAAGTCAGATTTCTTACATGACATTTAACTTTCTGCTGAGACTCCCAAGAGAATAAAACAGAAGAAGCTATACAACTCATTCAGACAGAGCCCTAGAGGTTACATGGATTGCTTCTGAAATATGATGACCTAGTCAAACATGATAAACCAGAAAATTCTGAAGCACAGTGATACAAGAAATACAACTCCGGGGTCTAGATAAACAACCCATGACTTACTGAGTCAGTTTACTGGTATGTAGCCCAATTTCTTCTTGAATCTTCTTCATTCTAGTTTCGCCACATCAGGTCATGTACTATCACCAATGATAGCCCACCTAGAAGACCAAAGCATATAAAGTAGATATAAACCCTTAACTCCCTGTTAGGAGTACTCAGCCTTTGGATATGAATCCACTGAGTCAGTACTGGTACTAATAAACCTGCTTCCTGCCAATCCTGGTGTCCTTATTCCCTGATTGTCTCAACTGGGAATGGTCCTTGTTCATTACTGCCTGTTTTCACTTCCATTTCATTTTTGTGGTTATAAAGTCACTAAGACCAGTCCAGATTCAGAGAAAGGGGACAAAGACTCCATCTCTCAAGGGAGGAGTACTCAAAAAAAACAGAAATAAATTTTAAAACTACCACAAGGGGTCTTCAGTAGGCACTTGAAAACAGCTTCCTCCTACTGCCTAAGATAATCTCTGTAGCACCCATTTTCCTGATATTTCAAAATTCTTCATAATACAGGGAGTTATGGAGACATGGTTTTGCCTCAGTGTGCCACATTGAAGTCCAGTGTCAAATACCAATATATTATCTCTCTTTTGAAGAAGTGCCAAGAATTTTATCCCAATTGCTGAGGGGGAAGAAGAATAAGAACTGAGAGCATTTGGAACTGATTCAGGGAACTGAGGTGTTATATTCACCTGTAATACAAAACCAATCTTACACAGTGTTGTACAAATTCTCTCCTGAGTTTAACAAGATTTTATTTTTAACCCAGCAAATGAAAAACCCATTTCAACTATCTCTTTCATGAATAGTCACATATTAAAGACAAATATGTGACCATGAATGATATGTTGCCTGCTATGTAAAAGCAAGAGAATATAAACTGTGCAATTGCAGACATTTTTTATATATAAGCAATTTTCTTCTATGGACCTTTAATACTAGCAAATCTGTAAAGGTCTATTGCTGACCTAGATTATTCTATGAAAAAATGAAATCTTTTCAAAGTTAACACTAAAAATCACATTATTCGGGGTTTTCTTTTTCATGGTTTATCTTAGAGCATGCCTATAAAACTTGTTTTACTCAAAGTGCAATACTATCACTGCTGTCTTTTGTTCTACTGGCTCTTGGTGTTATCTACTGTACAGAAGTGTTCATTAGTTCTCTAATGAACTGAAAGGTGTCAAATACTTTTGCTTAATTTCATTTATTTCCCATGAGAGAAAGTCTTCCAAATATGATATAGTTTGTTCATACTGTTCTACATCTGACAGTACAGCACCTCCTTCATTATAATTACAATATTGACCTATTTGTAGCTCTAAGAAGACTAAATCTCAGAGCAGAGACATGAGGTTTTGTTTTAATAACATCTTAATGAGATTTTCGGATTCAGATTCTGATTCAGAGACAATATGGAGATCGGATAGAGAGATTCGATGGAGGAGAGATGGGAATCGGCCATCTTGTAAAGATGTGAGCTATTTGGACATGGCCATGTGGACACCGGGGCCTGCAACCCTTGGCTGACCCAGACTGGCAGCATGTGTGCTGAATGCAGTTAAGGAGTTTGCAGATTTGAACTCTGGGTTGGAGTTTGTTTTGCTAATTGCTCAACATCGCTAGTAATAAGGGAAATGCAAATCAAAACCACAACGAGATACCACCTTACACCAGCAAGAATGGCCCACATCCAAAGAACAGGCAACACAAATTGCTGGCGAGGATGTGGAGAGAAAGGAACACTACTACACTGCTGGTGGCAATGTAAACTAGTTCAACCACTATGGAAAGGGGTGTGGAGGACCCTCAAGCTAATGAAAATGGAACTACCATTTGGCCCAGCAATTGCTCTTCTGGGAATCTACCCAAAAGAGACC
>PVHY01032997.1:0-11470 GCA_004024945.1 Uropsilus gracilis
TATTGACTATTTTTTGTCTCTTAGAATACAGAGTCATTTATCTCATTTCATCATTTCCAGAAACTGACAAAACAGTGACCACCCCCGAGGTCTGTCAAGGATTCCCCAACATTCAGATTACACTCCTTGGGGATCTAAATCTTCAGAAAGCTCACAGCAGAGAAAAGAGCTGCTGTATCACCTTAGAGTCCCTTTCCCATCATAGTAGAACCTAGCTGCAATTTCCAGCACTCTCTGGTTTAGTCAGTGTTGAGTTAGATATTAAGTTTTGATAAGGACAATCTGGCCTAGAGGCTGTTAATTAATGAACAAGCCTAGTATGCAAACTAAGCTACTGAGTTCTGATTAACAAATTCCATTAGAAAAATAAAGTGAATGGAAAAATACTTCCTTCTAATTAGCTGAAAAGGGAGACTGAGTTTTCAAGCCCTAAACAAAGAGCTACTTTGTGTCTGTCCGCATCCTGTGAGCTAGGAGTTCTGAGAGGGCTGAGAGTGAGCTGAGGGAGAACCACCTGAAGTGCGTGAAGGCAGGAAGTCAATGTATTTTCTAAGGATAAACTTAAAGGTGGTTGGGAAATGCCCATAAGAAGTCGCTTAGGGGGCCATGGTGTCAAGAATGCATGAGAGCCAAGCACTGGCTTAGGAAGGTCACTGGAACCAAACATCGATTTCACCCTCCTCTGCCCATCCTATCAGGAACCATTTAAAATGTGCGTGTTGTTGTTAAACCCATTGCTGTCTTTTGACAGTAGCAATAAATTTAGAACCTTCTCCAAAATTTCTCTTAGAGAAGAAACTATCTTGTTTAGAAAAATACCTTGAAAAACTAGGTGGGAGTGGAGGATGAGCCCCAGAACAAGGGTTGGCAGGAGTTAACAAGGATGCAGATAAACTTCTCTGCTTAAAAATGAAAAGGGACTTAGAGTGGGAGAGTGGGAAAGGAGGAGGATTGAAAGAAAGAAGAAGAAACTGGCAGAGAGGAAATAAAGAGGAGTCAGGCAACATTTAGGGAGTCTGGGGTCCTAGAGTTGGCAGAAAAAGCAAAGGGAATTTTTTAAGAACAGGGCTATCTGATGTTAACTTTATGTCATTCAATATCTAGTGCTGACCTGGGCCCACCCTTCCATCAGCAGCAGAAGTTTTATAGCAAGCTGCTAACCACTCCAAGTGGTGATTTAAGAGGAAACCAAAGAGCAGGAAATAGATTACATTAATTAGATCCACTTTGGGTGGAAAAGAGCTCAGCCAAACTTGTGATTTAAGAGGAAACCAAAGAGCAGGAAATAGATTACATAAGTAGATCCACTTTGGGTGGAAAAGAGCTCAGCCAAACTTGTGCATCAGAGCAGTGGGACTAAGGAAACTGATTTGTCCAGAAACCTGAGAAAGGTCCTAGACTGTCCCTACCAGAGGAGATGCCAGCCAATCCTAATACTTAAGAGGCAAGGTGATTACCATTGACAAGTAAGTTACATAAAAATTATATCAATTACTCTCTGGTTTAGCATTGCATTTATCTTGCTGTTCTTTCTGTTGTGTAATATCACGGTTTCCCTAAAACCCACGTATACCAGTTTTCCTTCTTGAACTAAGTTACCAGCTTCATACCTAAATCCCCAACAAATGGCCTCCTGCCCAGTACAGGGTTGGGTGAGGTGTGGTCATCCTGGCAATGAGAAGTGTTGGCATTAGTAAGATTCTTGGGAGTATTTTTATTTTATGTTCCCAATGTCAAATTGGGTTGGTCAAGGAGTTCAGGTGCTAAATTCTGATCTCTCCTAAACCCCAGGACTTGATCACTGGGGTTCAATGTTTCTGAGACAATAGCTGGAATAAGGATATGTCTGCAACATGAGGAGAGGTTTGGCTAATTTATGAGGACTAGTACCCACATGCACTTCTTCAGAAGACCTGGGAGCACCTGTAATTCTCTTCCTTTCAACTCAGGTCTACAATTCTACCCTTCTTTGGATAGGCTGGTCATGGTAAAGCACAAGACACCCCTGTTACATCTCTTCAGAGCTCTAGGCAGAGGCCTCCTGTTGCTCACCAAACCACAAGACAGACAGCTCTTCACTTCATACACCATCTTGCACCCTCTCTGCATGGGCTTAAATCCTTTACACTAGCCAACTGCTAATTTCCCTTTACTACCTCTCCACTACTGCTAACCTTTGCCTCCACCCCGAATGCTAGTCCCTCTGATGAATGTCTTCATTACTATCACTTCCCCGTGGATTGTTCTTTTACATTTCCCTCCCTTACAACACAGTCCTTTATGTTATCCCTCTTAAACCTTCATCCATTGGCAAACTTGGATGTACAATGTAATATTTGATTTTGTTTGTTTTCCTTAAAAGTTAGAACTGGAAAATAAACTGATAGTGGTGTTTGGTAATTAAAATGTTAGAGTTTAAGTTAGCAGAATTGAAACAGTTCTGGGTAGTGATCATGTTCAGGGTAAATCCACAGGAGTAAATGAGGAAGTGGGAAGGAGGTGGAGGTCATCTATAACTTTGGCAGGACTGGGGAAAGAGTTAGAGGTCCAGTAAATGTGAAGCCAGTAACCAAGAGAAGGCTACATAATGATGCCCACAACAAAGGGTAGAGAGTTTTCATAAGAACAAAAAACTAAGATTTTTGGATACAGTAATATGGAGCCAGAGGAGTAAGCAATTCCCTTTCCCAAATAGCTCTGGGGTAATCCTTTCCCGTAAGACTTCTTTCTCCTCCTACCTTCACTGAAACAGGAGCCTTGTAGAAGGGCATCGCCTTTCCTGTAGTCCCCTGGAGTAAGGATGTTTATTCTTCCATACTTCATATACTGCAAAATCTCTGCAGAAAGCCTTGGCCATAACAGGCAGGCGTTATTGTTTAGACAACTGGCAGCATTTTTCCTCTTCCTTCTCCCTTCTGAGCCACAGCTTTCTAGAGCTGACACCCAGAAGCTTTAAGAAGATATTGCCAAAGTTTGCATCCAGCAAAGGTTTTGGCAAATGGTTGCTAGGAGGTTGTAAAAAGGGATGGGAATGTAGGGCAAAAAAGACAAAGATGAGGCAGGGGGGAGGTGAACCCAGCAAAGATCAACAGTACAACAGTCTCATTTCAGTTACAGGGTTTAAGGGGTCACAGAAATATCCAGGGTCAATACAGTGAGGGACATTGGATAGAAGAGATTCACTGAAGTATAAAGAATATAAAAGCTTGGGTCCAGCCTCGGGAAATTAGTATGGCAGGATCAAACTATGAAGCCTAACTAACATATAAGAACAAGATTTTCTACCCCACTACACCACCAGGGATGCCAGTGACCTGGGTACCAAAGCCCAGGAGAGTTGAGGAAGAAATATCCCCCCGCTTGATGAAAAATGACTGCAGGGAATCTGGCACCTTGCTGCAGGATTAAAAGCAGTCCAAAAGTTATGGCCAAATTCTACTGATTTATAGGACAACAATTATAGATTTGTTAGTCTTTTTTGAATGACATTCATAGGCATAGTTTTTATGGTACACTGGGGTAAAGGCTAATAACTACTCATCTATGGATCATTTACTGAAAGTCTTATATTTGCTAAATGTAGCACTATGTGCTGAGGAAACAAAGGTAAATATGATGATACAAATATTAATAAATTATTTACATATGCATTAGCACATGTATTCACAGTCTACTCGTTCCCTACATGAACACTTCCAGTT
The DNA here is from genome assembly GCA_004024945.1 of Uropsilus gracilis. Classification (NCBI taxonomy): domain Eukaryota; kingdom Metazoa; phylum Chordata; class Mammalia; order Eulipotyphla; family Talpidae; genus Uropsilus; species Uropsilus gracilis. The sequence goes on from PVHY01032997.1 coordinate 3,702, forward strand.
CTTTTTGGGAGCTCACAGGCTCTACTTCTGAGCTTTATTGTGCTGATCAGGCAGGAAACTGGATGAAAGGTAGAAAGAAGTCAAGAGAGACCAAGTAATAAAGAATTGAGCCAGAAAGGCCTGTAGGAGTGACTAGCAGAGATGTGGACAAGAGAGGAGTGGAGAGAGACTTCGAAACAGGGAGACAGAGAGAACAAAAGAAAAAGATGAGTGAGACGAGTTGAGTTGGTGAAAAACTTGGGAGCAGGTGGATCAATGAGACAACTTGGGAAAACTGATCAGTAAAGAATAGCTGTGTGTGTGTCTGTGTGTGTGTGTGTGTGTGTATAATTGTACTATCTGTTCATGATTTTCTTCATGACTTCATGAATTTCTTTACAATTGGAACTGTTTTTACTCCAATGTCACACTGGCTACAATGATAAAACTGGCTACAAAGTGGCCCAACTTGGGACAATTCCTAAATAAGATATGGTCCTTACCCTCTAGGAGCTCAGAAGCAAATAGGAAGAACAAACCTTTAACATAAAATAACACAATGGTGCAAGTGCTGTATCAGATATCTACGGGCTTTGGATGGCAAGTAAGGGAAAGGTCACTTAATTAACCTCTAGATCAACAATAAGGAGACTGTCTCTCAGCAGTAAGGCCAGTGGGGCTTAGGAGAGCATTTTTCAGCTACCGAATCAATTACCAGACGCAACCTAAGCCTTAGTCCTCAACAAGAAGATGCCGAAAATCCAAACTCCCTGTTCAAACTGATCAAAATTCTATGACCTCTAAGGCTCGCCTGGGTGCAGGCAGTTGCTCACTCATCTCTTTTCCTTTTTGACTAAGAACTTCTCAGGAAAGATGTGTTGTATCTTCTACTCTAATACTACCTAAGGAAAGAAAAAAGTATATACGCTGAGGTGTTAGTATGAGAACTCTGTACCAAATCATGTAAGCATGGAAAGGGAAAATGGGTGAATGCTAAATGAAGCCTGAAATTATATAAGTGAAACATGAAGTCAGCCCCAGAGCAGCTGCAATATTATAGCTGAGGTTTGCGTTGAGTTTGCTACCCCCAGGCAAAGGGAGGACTTAGAGTTTCCAAGCAGAACTGAAGCAATCACTTTGCTGGTTTGTGCCAGCCATGTGACTCACTCTCAAACCTGTTTAATATGAAACAGCATTAGGAGGCTGGATATAGCCTCAGGGAGATCAGCTGCTAACCAGCTCAGATTATAACTGCAATCCTTCAAACATAGCCACTGAAAATGTCTTTTCACAGGTCTTCAGTGGTACCCAAGGCTGCACAGGAAATGGGCCATCCTTGAAGATCAGGGTCTGGTTCCCACTGTCTTGCAGGTAATCTTGTGACTTGGGTCAGCCTCATCTGAAAAGTGAGACTGACTTCTTGTCCATAAGTTGGGCAATACCTTCCCTGCCTACCCCTTAGGGTAGTTTCAAGAAACAGTTGAGAAATATTATGGGAACTAAGTGAGATGATGAAAATGGGGGAGAACTATTTTCCAGGTATTATCTTGACATGAAAGGATCATATAAATAAAGTAAAATGAATAAATAAATTTTAAAAAGTAAAAGATAGTAAAAGGATTTACTTTCATTGGTAATAGATGGAACTTCTTTAAATAACAAGAATAAAGAAATAAACAGTACAAATTTTGCTTCATAATTTAATGTCAATGACATTGAGAGCACCAACTTAACTAGTTATTGTGCCTTTTGTCATCTAGGCAGAACTAGAGTCTCCTCAAAAAGATGAGAATTCCCTTTTTTAGTATTATCTGGGACTTTTATCTAGACTATCTCTGGTCATTTCCATCAAGAACTTTAAAGATCATTGCTTGGGAAATTTATGAGACTATGTCTCCCCTTTGCAATTACATGGGCAAAAAAATAAACAGAGGAATTTTGCTTCTTTTTTCCTTTTTCCCTTCTCCCCCCCCATCCCTTTTTCTTTATCAGAGATGTCAAACATGGTGAGATGGAGAGGTGTATGAAAAATTTGCTGATGAAAAATTTGATTTTATACCTCCCTCCTCCTGCCACAAAAAAACCCTCAAATGCAATATAAATTCATTTTAACATGTTTTTAAAAGTAAGATTAATGCAAAATATCAAAATTTTAAATACACATTAGTGTCTATGCCATGCAGAGACATACTGAAGCCTGAGGCAAAAAGAAAAATCAATTATACTGATCCTATCTTTATTTAAAATTTGGTATTTTGTTCATCATTGACTTTGTCTTAATTTTGATGGATTGTAGACAGCAATTTTTTTCTTTCTTGGCAACATCTAAAATTATAGCTTGGTTTAGTGTTGATGGTGTCTTATATTTGGTTAAAGGCTTTCCGTGGCATGTGGAACAAGTATGACTCCTGGCAGCCTCCATTTGGCTTTGTCTGTTCCCTTGAAACATTAATTAAACATTAATATTTCCTTTATATTGTCTGTTTCCTTTAAACATTATTAAAGGTGACTTCTGTCACCTTTCCTGCTCCTGAACGAAAACTCTGAATTCAGTGACTTTTCTGTTCACAAGTAACAGACAAATCACACAATCATTTTACACAGTCTTGGTTCAGCAATTAACTACATAATCCCCTGGAAAAATCAAAACTTATAACTTACTTAGAGGTAAATGTCCTCTCTGCCAGCTCAAAGGGAAAGGTCTTCTAATGTTTGCTTAATATCTGCTTTTGTTTTCCCTAAAATAGTAAGGACTTGGCAGCAAAAGATGGATGGGGATAGACCAATTCTTATCTGGCTGGGAGGTTTTACATTTTCTGGACCAGGAGATGTTAACAGGATGCTTTCTCTTTTGAACATAATCACTGGCTCATCAGAATGTCCCTTTCCCTACACCTATCTGTAATGTTTGTATCATTTAGGGCATCCGTACTTAGATGTTAATTATATGATTAACTCTACTTTTCTATGTTTTTTGTATTCTAAAATGTTTTCACTTAAAAAAAAAAGAAATGTGAGAGAGACTAAGGAAGAAGAATCCTAAACACATGAAACAACCTTGGCTGGACCAAAATTTGCCTTTCTAATCTCACTCCCCCGAATCCCTCTCCTTTCTCATTTTAGTACTAGCCATTTCTGCTTTCCTGGCCTCCATTTTTATGATTTCTATAGATTTATAAAAATAAAAGTTTATCTGGATGGAGATGAACTTCCTCACCCTGTTACATACTGCTGGTTTCTTTCTTACTCCTCCTGAATAAACAGAGTAATGACCCACTGGTTTCTAATTTCTTCAAGAATAAATGGCTCTCGCCAGAATCCATTCTCCACTCCCAGTCCCCTGGGAACTGTCAGGAAAACTGGAACATCTCTGCCCTTGACCCCTAGGGCAGAAATCAACAAGAATCCCACAGCAAAAAAAAAAAAAAGAAAAAAGAAAAAAAAGGCACTGTAAAAACAGCAGTGTAGCCAAAGGCAGAAAACACATCTTGTTCTCACCACTAAGTCCCACTGTACTGCCTGTCTCCAGGCACTGGGACTGAAGGGAGAAGAATGTTGCAAAGACTAAAAAGTTGTCCCCATTTTAATTAAATAATTGCCTTCATTGTTTAGCTTCATAATACTGGAAATATGTTAATATATTTATATCCTTGAGCACTCATTTTCCATAGCAAACTCTTCTACATTCTCTTGTTAGTATATTTAAATATGTGGTTCTGTTTTGCTTTCTAGGATTCTAGAGAGGTGGGAGTTGGAAAACAATCTGAAAATTCATACATTCTAAAGGCCTGTCCAGTTCAGGACATCTGAAGCAAAACACTTTTTAAACATGACAAATTTCAGAATTATAAGGAGGAAAGAACAGCTAGTTTGGGGAGGTCTTGTATTTAAATCAACAAAGAACAGAGGGAAACCAGTGCTGATCAGGTCTGAGCCCCCATGACTAGGAGGAGTATTCATGATTGGGTGTTGCTTACAATGGCCTGCTGGCTCAGGGAGGCAGACCAGTGAGTGTAACAGAAGGGTAGAAAACAGAGTGCCAGGTGTCAGTTCCAGGAGTCAAGTCTGCACTTATCCATAAACTTGACTTCCTCAACCTCCTAAAACCATCACAGTGAAATTCACAGAAATGAATAGAAAATGGGGGGAAGGGATCGAAATGATGTGAAATATATATATAAATAAATTATTTAAAAAATGATAAAATATTTAAACATTTGGAAAAAAAAAACCATACTGAGATACCATCTTAAACCAGTAAGAATGGCCCATATCAAAAAAAAAATGGGCAACAATGAGTGTTAACACAGAGAAGGAGAAAAAGGAACATTCTCTACACTGCTGATGGCAGTGCAAGCTGGTCCAACCAGTATGAAGGCTGTGTGGAAGACCCTTAAATAATTGTAAATAGAACCACCATTAAATCCAGCAGTCCTACTATGGGAATATATCCAAAGGATACAAAAACACTAATCCATAAGGACACCTGTACGTGCATATTTATCGCAGCACTATTTACAATTGCCAAGATATGGAAACAATCCAAATGCCCCAAAACTGATGAATGGCTGAAAAATATGTGGTATATCTACATAATAGAATTTTATTCATCAATCAAAGAAGACAACCTTATGTCATTTGCAGCAACATGGATAAAGCTAGAAGAAATCATGTTAGCAGAAATAAGATAGACAGAAAAAGGGAAATATAGGATGTTTTCACTTACAAGACAGATTTAGGAAAAATAAACAAACAAATGGACAAGAAAAGTAAAAAACTTGCAAAAATATAGAATTGAAAGAAACATAGAGCAAGAGTGGGGAGAAGGAAGAAAACGGGGGAGGGCGAGGGCACAAAAGACTGAGATAGTTCACGGGTGATCAAGTGATGGGAAAACCTGGGGTCGACAATGATGTAATAGACACACACACACATAAATCATATGTGCAATCATTAAAAAATAAAGCCAAAAATATTTGTAAGGAGAAAAAAAAAGAAAATAGGGGGAGCAAGGAGGGGATAAATAGAAAATGGGAAAAGACAAATTTTTAAAAGTAAATGTGAATAGGTGAAGAATCTCACAGAACAGAGAAATAATCAAAGCTAGTTAGCTGATAATAAAATTGAAGCAAACATCAGGGTAAGGGGAGGGGGACCAAATCAGGGGAGGGAGGAGCACAGGAGAACATAGTGACAGTTCTCAGGTGATATGGTGGCAGGAGTACCATGGGGTCTGCAGAGATGTAAGAAAAAAATACATATATAATCAATAAAAAACTTAAATATTTTAAAATAGACAACAACAAACAGAATCTTGCAGAACAGAAATAGGATTCCATTAATCTAAGAGTTGAAGGGGGGGTGCAACTTTATTTTCACTAGCTTCTAATTGGCAATCTACCACCAGCAGTATTACAGGTACCCACCAACTGTCACTAGTATAATTCACAGATATTTTTAATTAATATTGTTGTTGTTGCAAATATCTTGAAATGTCATTTTTTGTTCATCATTACTTTGAAAATATATTATTTATTGAATCTGTCACTGGATCTTGACATTTAGTCTTGTTTATAATAAAGAACATGTAATTATATTATACAATCTGTTTTATTATTTTGAAAACTGTATATCAATAATTGGTGATTCTGTGCATTTATGAAATAGATTTTAAAATATTATTCTGAAAAGATATCCACAGGCTTTTTCAAACTGACTAAAGAGTTTATGAAGAGAAAAATAGTTAAGAATCCTTTCACTATACAGTTATAGACTAGTCAGGGGTGGGGGGGTGTAGTACAGAATGGCATCAACCCAAATCCAAAAATACAGCTCTTGGAAGAGAAAAAAAGGGAGAACGGTAAAAGTATAACTTTATATATGCAGAGACCATGCAATTCACTAGCTTATGAAACAGTTTAAAATCCAGCTGGAAGGCAATGGTTTGGGGGTTCTCTTGGTGAAAACTACATAAGAAGGGATCTAGATTGTCAAAGGGTGGCTCAGGAGAACTAATTCTGGAAGGTGAATTCAGATCTAACCTCCAACTGATCCCCCAAATCTGTAGATCTATGGTAATCCCAGATCTTTGCCAAATAACTGATGTCAATTGAGTTAAGTATGCATCCTTTCAACTTTGGAAAGGAACCCAGAAGTAAAAATAATAGAAGCTTCTATAGCGAACTTTTTCTTAGCCAAATAATTACATTAACTAATATTCTCCATTCTTTCAGAAAAACATAGCATTGGTCCAAGGCACACTGAGCAATGATAGCTAGTGGGCTTCTTTCTAGTACACTGCTCCTTTCTTAAAACTCAATAAGAAAACAAACAACTCAATTCAAAATGGGCAAACCCCCCACAATTACTGAGGGCAACTAGACAGCAATCCCACGGACAATACCACATTGTAATGAAGACAATGTGTTATTGGCAGAAGAATAGCCAAGCAAATCAATGGAACTGAAGAGAGAACCCAAAAATATGGCCAAAGAAATATGCCCTACTGACTTTTGTAAACAGACTTTATTTTTCAGTACAATGTTCTATTTATAGAAAATTAAATCAATAGTACAAGAGTTCATCTCTTATCCAACAGAGCTGGCACTTCTGGTACCAAAAGTTAGCCTAGCTCTGGATGCCATCAATGATGCTATGCTTCTGGAAGCATGTATCTACTGCCTGCTGAAGTCCAACTGCCAGGCAGAGCCCTACTACCTAAATTTAATAGAGCTCTCCCTACAGAACTACTCTCAGATTGAGACCAAACAGACCCTCTACCTCATCACAGCTCCCCATGGCAATGTGGATCTTGGAAAAGTCATTTAAAAAAATACTACAACTCCACTGTCAAGTACAAGACTGATTTCTACTCCTACCTTGCTATAGCTATTATATAGCTATATATAGTGCCATTTATATAGCGGGCATTGGCAAGGGGAAGGGACATATTAACACCAAGAAGATCCTGCTGGAGGTGGAAGAATCCTTTCGCATAGAGGATGATTACCTTGACCTAGTGTGATGGGTCAGGTTGGCACTGACACCAGTGGCTGGTGGTTCAGTGTATGCATCAGGCCTCTTCCAAACAATACCAGAGCCTAAAGGAAAATTATTGGCATAAGGAAGCAAAGAGGAAGCCACTATAAGTGGTGCTGAACATGCCAGATGTGTTCACAAGTATGAGGGTGACAGTTACAGCCCTGTTGTGAGTCTCTTGCTTTACCCTGTCCATCCTCTTGGGCCTAACACACCAGATTTATGAGTTAAAAAAGATCTGTGACACTAGAGACTGTGAGGGCAGGAGGGAAAAGTTCTCAATAAATTTTATAATTTTAAAGCAAAAAGTAGTATTCTACATATGACTACAAGTGTTTTTACAAACACATAGGACTACACATTCAAAGGGGTAGATTTTATTGTATATGTAAATTGTAACTATTTTTAAAAATATGAAAAATGATCAAAGCTTTTTAATTCAACCACAACTTAATTTGATTACTATATTAAACAATACTCTCCATTCCTCTTAAAAGATTATACCAACCAATAGTGGGAACACTTACAGCTGAGTACTGAAGGCTGATCCTTTTCTATTATACTGGATTTTTCTGCTCACACCAGCTGAGCACAACACATACCAGGAATCAGTTGCATTTGTTTCCAAACCTACAGATATTAGCTGTGTTTCTCATTATAATATCTAATTTAATTAAATATAACATAAGCTTATGAAATACGACTCTGAAAATTAGAAAAAGACCAGTTATGGGAATGTAAACTCGTCCAGC
>PVHY01032998.1:0-11463 GCA_004024945.1 Uropsilus gracilis
AAATAAATAACCCCAGGAGGAGGACAGACACACAGACACTCAGAGAGGGTGAAAGATCTTTAAATAAGGAGCAGGTGACAATAAATACTGTACAGGAAAGGGGGTGAGGGAAAGGGCCCGGATCTGTGGTTTCAGCCTCGAGACTCCAAGGACCTGCAAGGATGAAGAAGGAGCCAAGCTCAGGGGAGGGGGCTGCAGGACGGGGGCGCCAGAGCCAGGGGTTCAGGGGCTATGGGGCCCCTGCGGGAGCAGATTTCAGATCTTGGGATGGGAGTGAGGAGTGCCCTCCCCCCCACCCCCACCCCCAAATAACCCTAGGGATTTATCCAGAATGGTTCGGGGGTCAGTGGTGGAGAATCCCAGGGAGCAAGGGCAGTGGGGGCAGTGAGGGCCCAGGCTCACTGGCCTACACTGGGGTGTGGAGGTAAGGGGGGCAGAGGTGTGGTGGCAAAGGGCTCACGAGTAGCTCTGGTGCTGCTGGCGCCGGCGGGCAGAGCGCATCTTCTCGAAGCGGGCCTCCATCTCCTCCAGCACACGCGGGGTGTAGCGCACCACCAGCTTCACGGAGCCCTGGGCCGCCTTCAGCAGCTCCACGGCCTTCTCGTGCTGCTCGCCCTCAACACTCTGTGGGGCGTGTGGAGACAGCTGGTCCACCGCCCAGCCCCAGCCCCCACACGAGGCCAAGCGTTGGTCAGCCTAAGATACCCAGGCCTCCTGTCCTTACGGGAGTCAGTAACTCTTGGCTCAGGAGCGTCCCCTGGAATCTCCCAGGCTTCCCCTGTCAGTGACAGCCCCAGAAGCCCTCAGTCACTGAGCACAAGCACATCTGTCCCTCCCAGTCGCATCCATCCCTTCTAAACTGACTCTCTTCTTGGTCCCCAGAGCCCTACGCCCAGCTCTGCCCTCTCACGTCAGCCTCTTCCCTGGCCTTTGGGCCAGTCCATCCCACACAGTCCCAAAGGGGTCCTTCTATAGTTCAAGCTGAGCCTAGCCCTCCCCTAGTCATTGCTCTTATGGCTCCCCAGGATCCCATGAGACAAAGTCCCAGTTTCTAGCCCCAACCACCGATCCAGTTATGCCTCCATCTGTGCTAACCACGGTGATTAGAATTAGCTCCGTCGGAACCAAGCTCATTCTCTTCAGCTCAGAGGAGTTGCTGTCACAGCCTCTACCCACAAACACCCCCTCTGCCTAGACAGTAACACCCTTTGCCACCACATCTTCCTGGGGAACTCTTATTTATCCCTCCAAGTCCAACTCAAATGTTCCCCTCTCTGCAAAAATACCCTCCATCTACTTTGGTGTGGTACCACATCCGGGTTCTCACAACTCCTTGGGCTTTCTCAACATATTTAGATTATTTCAACCAGGATCTCTTTCTCTCATCAGAGAATCCTTGAGGGTAGTTTGCTGCGGGCAGATACTTTCAGGGATTGTAACGGTGCCAGCACAGGACTGGCCGCAGAGGGAGGGCGCAGTCAGCGTGTGTTGCATAAATGTCAAAAACTGTGACCCTGTTCCCACTTCCGCCTGCCACTTACCACACCATTCACTGACAGCAGCTGGTCCCCACGCTTGAGGCCTCCATGGCGATCAGCCACTCCTCCAGGGATGACGCGGGAGATGTAGATAGGTGAGTTCTGCTCCTTGCCCCCCATAATGTTGAAGCCCAGACCCTCATCTGTCTTAGGCAGCTCCACCACTCTGGGGTGTGCGTGGCCCTCACTAGCTGTGAAGGCAGCGACTGTGGCCTGAGGGAGAAGACATGGGGCAGTGAAGACCCCTCTGGGGTGGGCATGAGGATATAGGTATAGGGTCTGGGCCAGACAGCGATTGCAGGGATGCTTTCCCTAAACACTGGTCTCCTGCCACCGCTCTTCCCAAGGTCCCTCCGTAATGAGGTGCGTTCTCTTTGAATGCCCACGTATCAAAAAGTCTCCATTTGGTGTTAAGTCTCCATCTTGAACACTTAACACCTGTCAATGTCACTTTCTTTCAAGAGATCCCCAGCCTCAGCCTCCCAGGAAACTGGGATTACAGGCGCATGCCACCACGCCCAGCTTCAATGTCACTTTTGAAGGGAGTGGGGGGGGGGGGAGCCCAGAGCTGCTGAGGGTCTCAGGAAAGAAGTAGCCTCTCCTTGTAGTTTAGTCAGCTGTAGCTTCCATTGGTAATAACTGAAAAACGTCTCTATATGGCATTTAAGTTTAAAGCGAGGGGCTGTCTACAGTAAGGGTGGTGCACGGATTTGGCAAAAATCTTAAAGGAGGAAGCAAGCACTGGTATTACGACTGGTATGACGGAGAGGCTGAGTTCGGGCCCGCAGCATCGGGGCCAGCCTGAGCCATGGGGCCGGGGGTGCCTACCTTGGCCGTGGCATGGGCCCGGATCTCAGCGCTGCCGCTGATGTCCAGCGTGTCATAGAGCTGTTCATACACCTGGTGAGGACGCCCAGCATCAGAGCCGCCGGCCCCTTCTTTTACGTCCGGGAATCCGGACCCTCCCACGCAGCAGCCCACCCTGCCGGAGCTGGAGGAAATCCCAAGTCCCCCAGGACTGCTGAAGCGCCCCCCCCCTGCCGCCCCCAGGCGAGCCGCCCCGGGCGCTGCAGGAGGCAAAGTCCTCGGAGCCGGCGACCCGGAGGACAGCGGCTGCGCGCTGGGACCCCGGTGGCCCGCGGCGCTCACCTCTCGGATGGCGGAGCAGAAGCGGCTCTGCAGGACTCGCTGGAGGGCCTGCAGCTTCTGCGGGGGCAGCTCCCCGCTGCGCTGGAGCCGCTCGAGCAGCTCCACCGCCCGGGACACGTCTGCGGGGCGGGGGCGGGGCGCACAGACACCGAGTCAGAGACGCCCGACGCGGGGAAGCGCCGGGGGAGGACGGCCGGGCCCCCGTCAGAGGCCCGCGGTCCCCGGCGGCGAGGACGAGCCCGCACCAGCCTGGCGCCCCGGCCGGCCCGACCCTTCCCCGGCTGGTCGGGGCGAGCAGCGGCGCCCCCTCCCCGGCCCGGCGCCCACGGACCCTCCCACACCCGCAGACCGCCCGGCCCACCGCCCCCGCCCCGCCCACCCGGCCGCGCCGCGCCTCGCCGGGGGAGGGCCGGGCCCTGGCGCCGGGCCGCGGGCCGCCGACGGCTGGGCAGGGCCCCCGGGGACGCTTACCCCGCTCCAGCCCCAGCGGCTCCACCAGCGCAGCCATGTCCGCGCCGCCGCGGCGACCGCCCGCCCGCCCCGGCGCCGGCGAGGGGGCGGGGCCAGATGAGGCCACGCCCCGGGGCGGCACCACCGGAGGCCACGCCCCGGGGGCGGCGCCCGGCTCGCACGCAGCGCCCCCGCCCACCCACCCGAGCGCCGCAGACCCGGCCCTCCGCCCCCAGCCGGGTGTCCTTTCGGCGACGGCTCTGCTGACACCCTCCGTCGCCACCTCCTTCCAGGTCAATCTGTCCTGCCCGCCTCAGCGGTCTGTCCTCTTTAGCCCTTGTCCCCGTTCATTGGACAAACGTAGGTTCAACACCCAGGCCCAAGGAGGTGAGCCTGACAGTCCCACCGCCCCCAGGGAGCCCAGTCCCGGGGGAGGGACGGCCTAGAGCCCTTAGTCCACGAGGTGGGGGCGTGGGTCACTCTCCAGGCAGACGGACCCCAAGGCTGGACGGCAGCGTGGGCACTGGAATGGTGTCTGTGGTGAGCTTGGCAGGAATCATTCTGTGCCGGGTCTTCTGCATCCAATTCGTGTTTTTAAATCACTGCGGCCCCTGGATGGAGACTGGCTTGGACACGAGGAGCGTGATGGGCGTTCTGGACCCGCGGTCAAGTGCACAGGAGGCCCGAGAAGCGGAGAGGGGCTGTGGAGGTGCTTGTGGTGTCCGCTGAGATGCTCCGTGCCGAAGGAGGGGTCACTGGGGACCGCGAGTTTGAGGAGGCCCTGCGGTGTGCGAGAGGAGGTGTGTGGAAGAGCCTCGGCCACAGCAGGTTGAACTGGGGCAAGGCGGTTAATGAAACTGTGGAGGCGGCAAGGATGCTGGGGGCCGGAGAACACGGAAGGGAAGGGAGCTAGGGCCCAATCTCCCAGATGCCTGATAACAAGTCAGGAGGACAAAGGATGAGAGACGCAGGAGCAAGATGAGATGGAAAACAACATGGGATGTGTTCGTTTTGCTTTAATGGAAGATGTCAGTGGTATCGACGGCTCTTGAGACCAGAGAAATGGAACTAGACTCTGGGGGAGTCTGGCTGTTGCCCCACTTTCTGGTTCAGCTGGGTGGGGCTGTGGACTCAAGTGAGACTCTCCCTTGAAGGACTTTGTCCACCCCTCTCTGTAGTAGTTCTTAATGAAAGATTTTTATTTATTTTTAATTTATTTATAGATTCTTAATGAAAGATTAAGACATGTGGGGGCAGGGTACGAATACAGAAGGGATAACAGGAAAATACTTGTCCCCAGGGTCATCCCAACTCTCCCACTGCATGGGGCCGGACACGGTGGCTCGTGCTTGTAAGCTTCAGCCTATGAAGCGGCCGGGGCTAGGGATCGCGGTTCGAGCCCCACCTGGGGCCCGTAGTGAGACCTAGTTCCAAAAAAATAGCTGGGCGTGGTGGCACGCGCCTGTCATCCCAGCTACCTGGGAAGCTGAGGCTGGGGATGGCTTGAGTCTGTGGTACCCCGGGTAACGGGAACCTGTGGTTCCACGGGCAAAAATAACAAGACCTAGTCTCAAAAAAAAAAACAAAAACCCAACTCTCCCACTGCAAAGGACTTGTGTCATGGCCGCCTGCTTCTGCATGTAACACGCTTTCTCCATCCTCAGTGTTAGATGCTAGTAACACATCACATACACCCTTATGTTCAGTTTCTCCCATTGCTACTCTCCTCTCCCCGCTTAGGTCAACCAGAAAGACGCTCCATTATGGCTTAAACAGTGTGTATGTATTCTGGCCGGGGCCAGGAATCATGGTTCGAGTCCTGCTGGGGGCACGTAGTGAGACCTAGTCCCAAAAAAAAATAGCTGGGCGTGGTGATGTGCGCCTGTCATCCTAGCTACCTGGGAAGCTGAGGCTGAGGATGGCTTGAGTCTGTGATACCCCAGGCAACGTGAGCCTGCGGTTCCACAGGCAAAAATAGCAAGATCTAGTCTCAAAAAAAAAAGTGTGTATTCTAGAACTTGGTGTTAGCCAGGTATGGTGGCATAATGCCAGCTACGTGGGAGGCTGAAGCTAGGGATCACTTGAGTCCGTGGGTTCGAGACGTCTCCAGGCAACATGAGACCTAGTCTCAAAACAAAACAAACAAAGGAACACACCAAACTAGAACTTGCTGTTCTGGGGGGCATGTATCCCTCCTCACAGATTTTCCCCCCAAGACTTCCACAGGCCTTTGTTCTTCCCATCACATTCTCATATCTTTCCAGCGCTCCATCACAACATTGTGCCGAATCTTCTCATCCTGAAACCTCATGGGCTTCACCGCTCTGACACCCCTCCGGACTACTCGGTCTCAAAAAACTGCCATCCTGGGACTTGCCTGCACTGTTCGGATGCGCCCAGCCACCTTTCCCTTAGAAAGCCCTGGCTCTCATGAGGCCTGCCCTCTGCTCACTTCCTCAGGAGAATGTGCCTTCCAGAAAGCCAACTGAGTTCCCCCCACCCATGTCTAACAGGGGGGTTCGCCTCTAGTGTCTAGCCAGTTACTGAACACATAATTTGTTTCCCAGTCTAAACTTTCTAGTTCATCTTTAGTTCTTTTTTTTTTTTTTTTTTTGAGACTAGGTCTTGCTATTTTTGCCCGTGGAACCGCAGGCTCTCGTTGCCCGGGGTACCACAGACTCAAGCAATCCCCAGCCTCAGCCTCCCAGGTAGCTGGGATGACAGGCGCGTGCCACCACGCCCAGCTATTTTTTTGGAACTAGGTCTCGCTACGGGCCCCAGGTGGGGCTCGAACCGCGATCCCTAGCCCCGGCCGCTTCATAGGCTGAAGCTTACAAGCATGAGCCACCGTGCCCGGCCTTGATCTTTAGTTCTAATTCAACAGTTAAGATCCTCATCTTGTGAACATACAGTGACTCAAGTCCTAGCACATCTGGTAACATCTGAGCAGATCCCAAGCAACCTGCATGAAATTAGGGGTTCTGGGACACGGTGGCTCATGCCTGTAAGCGTCAGCCTATGAAGCAGCTGGGGCCAGGGATCGTGGTTCAACTCCCGCTCGGGGCAACACAGCGGGGCCTAGTGGTGGACTTGAGTGGTGGTGCACGCCTGTAATCCCAGCTACCTGGGAAGCTGAGGCTGGGGATGGCTTGAGTCCGTGGTACCCCGGGCAACGACAGCCTGCGGTTCCAGGGGCAAAAATAGCTAGACCTAGTCTCAAAAAAAAAAAAAAAAAGAAAGAAACTAGGGGCTCCGCAGACATCTTCCTCCAGCCGGGGCTGTTCACAGCCAGCACCAGAAGCCTCGGTGCCATCTGGGTCATTCGTGAGGAGATGCTGCTCTTCATCCCCTGAACCTCCTCCCAGGCCATCTTCGCTCGGTGGCCTCTCCCCGGGACCTTCTAGTGCCTGAGCTGCAGGGCGGCATCCTCGCTAGGACCCTGCAGTAGGCTGGCCGGATGAGCTGCCTGGCGGCCTGCCCCTGGGGGATCAGGCCAAGTGTGGCCTCCGAGAGATGGAGGTTTTCTCCAAATGCCCAGCAACCGGGCCTCCTGAGCTGGAGGGGGCTTGGCAAGGTGCACCGCCGTCTCACATGGCGCGTCAGCCCACCGAAGGGCCTGCGCCATCTTCTGTAGCCCTTTGTCCGGAATTTGCTGTCTCAACTGCAGGTGGCCCTTCCTCTTCGTCCTACTCTTCTGTGCCACCCATCCGAGCAGGAGACAGCGAGCTGGTGGTGCTCAGGCTTCCGGTCTCCCACAGCCCGGCCCATCTGGAATCCCTGCTCCATCCCCATCTTCCTGTTTACTTTATTCCCTTGTCCCTCTGCCCTGCTGGGGCTCACACCGCAGCAGCTCCCCGCGCACATCAGCTACAGCCGCCTCGAGCAATCCGTGCCCTCCCGGCGCCCCTTCCCCACACAACAGGGCCGGGGCCCTGACCCGCTTGACCCGCCCTGGCACACCAGGGCCTGCCTCGGCCCTAGCCCGTGGAGCTCAGGCTTGGCTGAACAGGGGTGTCCGGTGGCGAGGCAGGGGACAGGCAGCCCGGGGACGGGGGGAGACACAAGGAACGACGGGGCCCGTTATCAACAGGAAATTAATTTTATTTCGAAACCCAAGGAGCCAGAACAAGTAAGGGTTCTCCCACCCTCGGTGGCGAGCTGAGGTGGCCGAGAAGGGCGGGCGAGGACGACAGCGCAGGGGTGAGCGGGGACACGTCCAGACGCGCGGGCAACGGGGCCGCTTCACTCCGGCGCGGCCTCCATCAGATACCCGTTCTCCGGAGCCAGGTAGCCGTCGCCGCCCTCGGCCTCCATGTACATGTCTCGGCTGTCGTTGCCCAGACCCTCCAGCCCGTTGTCCTGGCCGCCTCCGCCGCCGCCACCCCCGCCTCGGGCCTCATCCCTGCCCCGTTCGCCACCCCGCTCCCCCCGCTTGTGATCTCGGTCCCGGTCCCGGTCCCGATCCCGGCGTCGCTCCCGCTCGCTGCGGTGGCTCCGACGTCGATCCCGGTCCCGATCCCGACCCTTCTCCTCAGGGCCATCAGGGCCATCAGGACCCAGCTCCCCAGGAGGCCCGTCGTCAGGGGGTGCGTCACCAGCCTCAGAGGGCTCCGCCATGTCGCCGCCCCCACCGCCACCTCGCAGCTCCTCCTTGCGCTCCCGCTCGCGGCGCGCCCGCTCCCGGCTCCTGCTGCTCCGCCGCTTGCGGTCCCGGTCCTTGTCCTTGCTTCTCTCTCGGGAACGCCGCCGTTCCTCCTTGTCCCGACTCCGGGAGCGCCGCCGCCGGTCCCGAGAGCGGGAGCGTCGCCGTTCTCGCTCCTTGTCTCGCTCGCGGCTTCGTTCCCGGCGCTCCCGCTCGCGGTCCCGGTCCCGGTCCCTGTGGGGAAGCGGGGAGGGGCCCGGCCTGGATGAGGGGGGCAGAGGTGTGTGGCAGGGCTCCCCCACGAGACCGCCCCCCATCCCAGGACACCTGCCGCCCGACCTACCTCTCATCGTAGCGGGACGTGTCGTCCCGGCCGGAGTGCCGGATGTTAACGTCAGCCCCGCCTCTCCGGGTCCCACCAAGGCCACCTCCTACCGCGGAGAAGAGGAGACCGTGAGCCCAGGAGGGCGGAGGAGAGAACAGCACATCAAAGCGCAGAGGCGAGGTTGGTCGCCTGCCACCTCCGCTGCCCCGATGAGGGCAAAGCTGAGAGCACCAGGCAGCACGGCCCACACGGCCACAGCGCGCGGACGAGTGGCCTCCGCGGAAGGGGAGCTGGGGACACTGTAATCGGTGTCCAAAGTGCGCATCTGTCACCGTGAGGGACTCCAAACCATCGAGTCCCAGGGAGCTCCGGGAACGGCCTCCGGGCGTCGCCCCGCCTCGCCTCGCCCCACCTCTAAGCCACCTGCACTGCAGTCCCAGGCATGGCTCACGGCCCCCCTTTCCTCCCAGCTGTGACCCCAGCCGCTTCTGCCCTTCCCGGCCCCCACACGTCCTCAGAGAGCCTGGTCGATGGACCAGCTGAAGTCACTCCACAGCACACTCCTTCCGGGACGGACGTCAGACACAAGCCCCAACTTTATCTGGAGGACACTGATGCCCACCTGCCCCTCCAGCTGACCGGCACGCGCCCCTGGAGCGCGACAGGCTCGGTGGGCACTGATACGCGATGGGGTGAGCAGGCGGCAACGAGCGGCCAGCTGGTCCAAGGAGCAGCAGAGACGCTCGTTCTTCCGGTGCTTTCCGCCCCCAGCCCACAGTGACTCAGCGCGGAAGGCAGAGCTGCTGCACCAGAACCTGCTAACCCCCCGCCCCCACCTCCCTGCCAGGAAGACAGCCTTGCTGAGGCAGGCTGGGCTAACACGAGCTGGAGAGGAAAAGCAAGGCTTAGATGCCAGAGGGGCGTTCCGGGAAGGCGGGGGACCCGGCAGGCTGCGGAGGGGCCGAGGGCCAGGGCCGCGACCCCCAGCCCGGGGGACGGAGGAGGCACCATCATTTGGTGGGTGGAGACCAATTTACCCCGAGCAACGAGACATAAACACGAGTCGGCAACACCACGGAAAGTGTCATTACTGTCCTATCAGCGCGTCCGGCTCACAGCAGGCCCCCTCATCCGGGGGGAGCGGTGCCAAGCCCCCTGGGGACGCCTGAACCCAGGCCAGCAGCAGCGCCGCCGCTTCCCCTGCAGACAGCCACAAAGTCGACCTGACAAAGTTGCGCCAGCGACTGACGACGACCACGCGACTGGACAAGCGTCGCTGTCGCCCGCAACGGCGCCTCGCGGCTGGCCTGGCTCGCAGAACGCTGCGTGGGTGGCGACTGAGGGCGGCGACTGAGGGCCCAGCGTCAGCAGCAGGTCGGGGGCAGCTGCGGTGCTTTCGCCTGCACACCGGGAGCCTCGCCCGGAAGCCTCAAGATCAAAGGAAGCCAGCAGCCCCAGGACACCCCTCGGCCAGGAAGAGCACCGAGGACCCCGCCTCAAGCCGGAGAGGTAAGATCAAGGACAAGCCGCTACGCGTGGAGCCCCAGCAGGCGCCGGTGCGGCCTGGCCGGCACAGGCAGCGGCTAGGTGAGGGCGGGGACGGCGAGTGAACGCCAGGGGCGGCTCCTGACATCAGGGTCCAGCGGCAGCTGCCCCCAGGCGCGCCGGCACTGTGTCTGGGCCCCAAGGGTCGTGGTCTGGGCTTCAGGCAGCCTGCGGCACCGGCTGCGGATGGCCGCAGTGACCCTCTGGTGGGCACCAGAGACCCAAAGGGCTGACGGCGGAGGCTGTCCGTGCCACATCCACGTGGGCGCAGCAGGTGGGCAAGCAGGCCGCGGGCTGAGTCAGTCAGCAGAGGACTGAAAGGCCAAGACCAAGAGCCGACAGCATGCACGGGCTCCGCCTGCCGAGCCAGGCACCTGACGCTGGGCCCGGGGCCGTGGAGCCTGGGCCTGCGGTGCCAGGTCAAAAGAACACGGCAGGAAGCGGGAAGCCACCAGCTGAGCACATGCGAGCTGGCAGCACCTGGCGACCCGGAGCGGATACACGCCTGGAGGACAAGGCAAGGGTGCCGCGGGTCCCGGTGCCCAAAAGAGAGGGAGCACACGATGGCTGGGTGAATGGGGACAGGGAAGAGTCAGACCACAGCAGAGGGCAGAGGACGGGGGGCCGCTGGCCAGCACAGGACCCCCAGCCCGGCGTGGGCAGGACGTGCTCACCTAGCCGCCGGGGCCTCCAGCCCTTCACGGTCCGGCCCCTCTCCACGTCCACGAGGACTCTTCTGCCATCAATCTTCTTGCCGTCTGCGTGCTTGTAAGCGGCTGCAACAGATG
The DNA here is from genome assembly GCA_004024945.1 of Uropsilus gracilis. Taxonomy (NCBI): domain Eukaryota; kingdom Metazoa; phylum Chordata; class Mammalia; order Eulipotyphla; family Talpidae; genus Uropsilus; species Uropsilus gracilis. The sequence continues at coordinate 10,438 of PVHY01032998.1, forward strand.
GGGGGAGGGGGAGGGGAGGAGTCCCCAGAGGGTCCTCAAGTCAGCACGTGCCCAGCTAGGCAGCGTCCCCACCCCCGTCGGCCCCCATCGACACACTCGCACACGCACACACGCCCACCAGACAGCCAGGCACCTGACAGCCAGATCAACCCTCTCCCAGACTGGGAGGGGCCTGCTCCATCTCAGCGCCTGTTTCCTCTCGCCCCCATCACTACTGGGGGGCCAGCTGTCCACCCCAACACTGTCCCTCACCACCCAACGCAGGCCCGTCCTCCACGCTCGATAGAGCAGCCCCCTCCTGCCAAGGCGGCCAAAGTCGCTGCAAAGAAACCGGAGGTTAACTTAAGGCTGGATTCTGCTGTGGGCGAGGCTCCTCCACAACCCAGGCATGCACCCTGAAACACCACGCTGGGGGAGGAGGCCCACCGGGCCACTCTGCGCCCCAGCTCACAACGGTGCTGTGCTGGCTTTGTTTCGGTTTGCTTGGGGGGAGAGGAGGGTGAGAGTGGGGGGACAGACATCAGAACGGAAAATGAACCAGAAGGGGGCGGGAGAATCTGTGGGGGATGGGAGGGAGCAGAAGGCGGGTTACGGTGCTCCCAGGGGCCCTGGAGGGGCCCCTCCAGCAGATGGGGAGGGAGGGAAGAGGCGAGGGAGACGTGCGGTGCTACTGCAAATGCCTACCTTACCTGAGACGACTGACCGCCACCCCATCCCGCTCCCCTTTCATCTCCCCCTCCGCAGCCCAGTGCCACACGCGCTGGGAGGCTCAACCCAGCCAGGGCCGTGGGAGGGGTGAGAAGCAGGGGAGATGCGGGGAGGGGCACGTTCCTCCCTGGGGCAGGCCCAGCGCCCTTGCCTATCTCACGCAGGGCTGTCAGGGAGGCCGAGAGGTCCCTGCTTCACCACCCCCAGCCCTGGCCTAGGGGGCTGTCCTCAACCAACCACAATACCCTGGCCCGCCCCAGCCCGCACCCCCCCAAATAACAACCAGAGGAAGAGAAAAAGGTGCCATTTACCGATGCC
>PVHY01032999.1:0-11453 GCA_004024945.1 Uropsilus gracilis
ACAAATGTTTAAAAATGAAAACAAAGACCTATTGGCTGGCCAGAGTTGTGTCATCTTTAGCCTTTTCTATAATCAGGGACAGAGCATTTTATCTCAGAGCCATTTACAGTTTAGTATTTAAAATATTCAGCCTGGTGACCTCAAGTTCTATTTTAAATAGACTTTTCCATAGAGAAAGTCTAAAATTGGAGTTTGCCTATAATTTATAAAAGGAAAACATTTGGTTGCAACTGTTAAGGTTGTGCACTGGCAATTTTATTATTATTAACCTGAATTAAATAATCGGAATCAAATACTCTAACTGATATAAATGTGTAAATTGACTCATAGTTTGCCTGATACTCATTTCACTTAAAGGAAGAAGAAAGAACAGAGAGGAATAAGAAGGTGGGAAAATTCTCCAACAATAGTGATATCATTGCCACGTAGATTTTGGACAAAGTGTTTCAGTGTCTGTGAGAGCAAAAATTATAGTCATAAGGAACAGGCAGTCACAAAGAACCTTTCCCTGTGGTTAAATTTAGGTGAAGAAAGAGACTTGTGGTGCCTTTGTCCATAGGAAAGAGAAACCCTGTTCAAAGTAATGACTAGAGATAACTCAGACACTACTGATGAGTTCAGTTTAAGGTGTGTCTTCTGTTTTCTTTACTGCCTTAGAAACTTAGATGACATGGGTCTAGGAGAGAGTCCATATGGATATAATTCTGACACTTTAAATTTAAGAAAGGAAAGAACTAATCTTACATACCTCTGGGGATAGGGATGCATGTAACAACACAGTTTAGGAACTCGTTTGCCCTTCCAAGTTAAATGGTCCTTACCCTTTAAGTCACAGATACAATTTCCAACTTCCACTGTTGATAGAGACTTTTTGACATTAGAAACTTCAATTTTCTCCATGAGGTGAGTTGTAAGATCACTACAAGTGAAGAATGTGGTAAATCTCCTGACTGAAGGTCAAACCAACAGGCACTTGCTAAGCAGGGATCTGGACCCAGCATTTTATAGGACCAGAAGGGATGTTGGGAGATATACCAGGTTAAATTGACATATGGGTTGAACTTTTTCTCCTCCTCCTGCCCATATATTGAAGTCCTAACCTTCTCCTTAACTACCAACCTTCTACATCGACCTTATTAAGAAACAAATCTTCCATATGCAGATGAAGTCACACTAGAAGAGGGTAGGAATCTAATCCAAAATGGTTTCCGTATAGAACAGAACATTTGGACACAGAAAAAAGGAAATTACAGGGAAAATGCGATGTGAAGATAATGGAAGAGATTGGATTTCTGTAGAGAAGGAACCCCAAAGATTGCCAGAACTCACAAATACTACGGGAGAAGCTTGGATGGGATTCTTCCTTACAGCCTTTGGAAGAATCAGCATGGCTTATCTTAATCTCTAGAATGCTGAGAAAATACATTTTCATTTTTCTATTTTGTTATGCAAGTTAATTTATAGAAAGCAAATGTACTAATAGTATTTTGTGGCTAAAGCCAAGTGATCGTGAAAACTGCCCAGCCTATTATGTAAGTATATCTCATAAACTTTCTCAGAAGCAGCTTCTGGAGGTCATACCCCTGCCACAGAGGTATAGTTGATATAGAAAAGACACAGCTACATAGATCTATAGAGATACAGACACCCTGTGAGCCATAGATGCCACAGGATGATATCTACCATAAATATTGTTCCACTCAAAAGTTACTGTTACAATTTCATCCTGAAAGGATGTGAAATAGCTTTGCCTCAAACACATTCTGAATGGAAAATATGGCTCCCAATTAGAATTCCTCCCTCTCATATTCTTGTGGAGGTTTTTTCCTATCAATGACCCTTCTGATTTCTCAAAATAGATTAGCCTTGGGAGAGAGTCTGGGGAATTTTGCTAATAAGACTTATGAGTAATAACCATAGTTCTCAGCTCAAAAGTTGTTAGCTGAATCTGCCTACAGCAGAAATCAATATGAATAGTGGGGAGGAAAAATGTACAAAGAAAGAAGGAAAACCCAGTGACATTTTCTGGCTGTGACTTTGAGTCAAATCACTGCTATTTTTTCTTGTATCTGTTACCTCAGGACCATAATATGCTTCCTTGTAATCAAGTTTTATGTTGCAAATTGTTTTCAGATCTGTAAAGAAAGGCTTTTTTTTTTTTTTTTTTTTTTTTGCTTTCAAGTCTTAAAGCATACACTTTCCTTGCTAGTTTAAAAATAAAGATCTAGCAGGACACGGTGGCTTGTGCCTGTAAGCTTTAGCCTATGAAATAACTGGGGCTAGGAATCACGGTTCTAGACCTGCTTGGGGCAACACAGCAAGAGCTAGTCCCAAAAAATTGCTGGGCGTGGTGGTGTGTGCTTGTAATCCCAGCTACCTGGGAAGCTGAGGCTGGGGATTGCTTGAGTTCGTGGTACCCCTGGCAACGTGAGCCTGTGGTTTCATGGGCAAATAGCAAGACCTAGTCTCAAAAAATAACACAACATAAAATAAAATAGAAATAAAGACTTTAAGTCAAACTGTCTCATGACAAGCTGCATGTTTGCAGCTATTGATGTCTGTTCATCCCCTGCTTGTGCATCCACTATGAAAGCATCTATCACATTGAATCGCAGAGATGTATTTATGATCTGCCCCACATTCAGGTTTTCAGCTCTACAGAGTTAGGGATCATACATTTCTTTGTTTATTTTTTCTCCCAGTCTTTCCTTAAGTACTGGAATGTGCTCCTTGGACAAGCAGCCTCAACTCCAAGAGGAAGCTTGTTGGAAATACAGACTCTTTCTTGGACCGCATCACAAGTCTATGAAATTAAGATTCCCGAAGTGGTGAAGCATACATACTTTGAGAAACTCTAACCTCCTCTCCCAGTTTTATTGATTTTCCAATGGTTCACACATTATCTAATTTGGGGATTCTGACCCACAGCTTTATATGCACACCAACTCCACTCACCCTTTACTAAAGCCCCTATACCTGGTCAGCATCCTTCTCCAGCTAGATGCTCAGATCCTACCAGACAAAAAGACACAAGAACTGTTTATTATATGAGTTAGTTTATGCATTAATGAAGCAACAATTTAGAGTCTGTGGGTATAAACTCACTGATAACTTTCCCCCTCCTCTGCATTTCAGACAGTGCAAGTAGAGTTTTTGTGACCATTTTATGAAACAAAGGTGAAAAGAAATTAAGAACTCAGAGCTCTTTGGAAAGAAAGCTGCATCTCCTACCACCAGGCAGGGCTCATTCTAAAGGCTACCTGCTCAGACCCTGACCCGAAGGTCCCTGCTTCTGATCATCAGCCTCCTTGCTCTTTCCTTCCAGAGCCCCAGAGATCATGATCCATTGAGCCAAGTGTGATAGAAATCACTCTTATTCAACATGGAGCAGAAGCAAAGATGGTGTTTCTTCTTAATCTTTGCTGTGTGTCAACTACAGTGAGAACTTGGGATGGGAACTACAAGCTCAAGGAGAGCAGGAATGCATTGTATTCAGTTTCCAGTCAGCTGGGAGTCTTTCAAACAGTGTTTGTTGATGAGTAAATGAGTGCATTTCTTATTATGGTTGCTGACATCACTGAGAATTAGAATTAGCTGCTACTTCCTTTACAATGGCTAGGACCTTATTATGCATTTATACTCCCATAAAGTAAACAGAGGAGCTGACCCTATACAGTAAGGATTATGTCTTAAGTGTGTTCTTTCATCTAGCAGAGCTGAAGCGAGTGCAGAGCCAATGAAATCAAATAATTGTCACCGTGTCTTTTTAAGTATGTCTCATAAGCTCTCTCAGAAACAGCTTCCAAAGAGCAAATACCTTGTGATATATAAATGCAGACATAGCTGGACCATTAGCAGCAGAGGCCAAGATGATTATAAAAATATTTTCAGTGAAAAGTTAGCTTTATGCTTCCATCCTGATAGGAAATAAAATAGCTTTGACTCAAAATATGCTGAATAGAAAATATGGCTTGCAATTATAAACTCCCTTTCAGATTCTTGTGGGGATTTCTCCTAGCACTGACTTTTCTTCTGATTTCTCAGATTAGGTGAGCTGTCAGATTCAGAGTTCCACTTTACTGTTTTATTACTAACTTTACCACAGAATGAGGTAAATCATGCAAAGGTTATTTTTCCCCCAAATAGGGCAGGCCTCACCTCCTATCAGATAAGGACACTTGAAGGGATTTATCTCTGGGGTCCACCAGCAGTCACTTTCACGATAAATGTGAACATCATGCACCTGCTTGATGGTATGTTATACATTAAATAAATCATTATCTGTTGACCTGGAGACTTAATTAAATCAGCAAGTATGATCATGTTAAGATACATAGCTAACATAGGTAAAAACTTTTGAACTTCTTAGTTCATTCATGAACAGAGCCAAAGCTGGACGTTGTTCCTTCAGATGCATTTTTATATAAATTTTAAGTTAAAAAAGTAGAAAAACCACATCACTATGAAGAGAACTCTTATTTCAAGTTCAGTAAGGGATAGCTTGCCAAACTGGTGATCCTAGGTTGTTATGCTTTCACCTGGAGGGAAATATGGGGCAGTCAGAAGAGATTGTTTCCCTCTACCAATTAGAGAAAACAAAAAAGAAAACAAAAGTCTTAGGTTGATGAAGAACAGATTTGTTCTGTTTCACTTTTCTTCCACATGCTGGGAACACCATGGGAGAGGAAGTTGCTCTGTTCAAAATTCTATCACAGGAAGAATTTATCCACAGCTCATGTTTTGATTTGCAAATAAAATTTAGCTCGGTGTTGACCAAAGTTTTGATCATTTTTATTATTATAATAACTTTGGGTCACTTGGCAACTTTATGATCAATTATCTCAACTTGTTTCTGATACTTGGGGAAGGAAAGAAAAGGAAAGAAAGGTTAAATTATTCATAATGTACCTCACAAGGGTAGCAGCCAGAAACTAGGAAAGAGAACAATACATTTTCCAGCTAAAATTAAGTTAGATTTATTACTCATATTCACCATCTGGCACGCTGGAAAGGCTGAAATATTCTAAGGCACCAGGAAGTATCCAGGGTATCAGTGTTGGACTCTATGCTGGCCTTGTCTCTTCTTACCTTAGAGAGTGCAAGTAATGTCTTCTTTGCAAAGTAGCACAGTATGGTAAAAGTTTATGCATGTATTTGGCATTAACAAAAATATTAAGAGTAAAAGCATTTGGTTCTGAGAGTTCAGTTTGAAAGTTTTTTTTTTTCCATATGTAAGGAAGTATGCTACTAATTTGCTTAGAGAATATTGATCAATGCTAACTATTATAAAACTACAGAAATTCAGATTAATGAGAAGGAAAAAGCTTATCTGCTTTAATGATTTACAACAGACAGACAATTTCTTTTAAAATCAAGACAATGTTTTTGATTTTCTGATACAGTGACTTGAATCAGAGAATTTCAAAAGAGCGGCAGCTTCCTTGATTTTGAGTTTACTTTACAGATAATTCTATTATGATATGCAAATACATGCCTCTGGAGTGCTTGAATTTTTTCCCTTAAATAAATATTTTTGCCTACCATTTTGTATATATTGATAATTTGTCCAGCAAATTATTTTATGCAAAGATTTGTTTCAGCACAGCTTCAGTCTTATTTATTATAAATTTTAGATTAACAAGATACAAATGACTTGGATTTTGTTGGGTCTTTCTCTTGAGTCCAATAACCAAGGATTTAAAACCTGAATTTCTGCAACATCTTCCCAGTTCCTTCATGAATATGGTGTTTCTCATCAGACCCATAGTTCCTACTGTTATGAATGTGGGGAAATCTAGCTCTATATACAACTGTCTCTTTTTTCACCTTAAATATTGGGAGCCACAAAGTCAGGAAGTGTAGATCTTAAAAGGTCTTTGAAGGCAATAGGTGTTGAATAAGCTGTTAAACAAGAGAATTGGGAGTCCTTTGTCATCATGCCAGAAGCAGCATTGATTGATGTGATCAGGGCTCAGTATTGGTTTTAGATAAACAAGACAAAGGCAAAGAGTGAGAGGAACTGTTGAGACTAAAGCTTGGAAAAGGCAGTTTAAGAAAATAAATGTCAACAAAATAGCAAGGAGCTATGTCATTTCTCTATTGCCTGTCCTGATGGTCAAATGCACATCAAATAACCTGTGCAGTGAGCTACTTGCTCCATGGGGTGGGCCATTTGTGTAATTGTGTGTTGTCATGAACTGCCCCACTTATAAGGGAAAGAAGGCAAAATCTCTCCTCTTCCAGGGCACTAGGATTCAGAGAAGAATGAGAAAACACTATATAGTTTTAAAAAACTTAGATTTCTTCCCCTCCCCCATAAGCCTGCCACTTGCCCCCCAAAGAAGGCATATTTTAACCCCATGAGACTCTATAAATCATGAACAAAATCTTTGCAAAGTTCTGTCCAGAAGCTACTGATACACACATCAGCATATTGGCTAAGCATTAAGAAAAGCAGCGTTTACATGTAGCTCATTTGACTTGTTCCAATGTAGTTTGTAGCCCGTCATACTTCTTTTTGGAGGAAAGGGGTAAAAAGTGAGATCACTCAATATAAGAACTGACTGAGGATGCTCAGTTTGCATGAATACAGGGCCAGAAATGGGATTCTTCACTTCCAGAGCTTATCTCTTCTCTCTCTGGGTATTTCACACACAAGCATTCGAATAACCTTTTACCTGGGGAGGTCTACTAGGTGACTGGTGATAGAAAATCCTGATTCAATGTGGTTAATTAAATTGCTTTTCTCCTAAAACACGACCAGAAACCTGTATCTGCTGGGAGTCATCTCCTACTGATATCACCTATACCTGAGCATGGGGACTGTCCCACTGTGATTGAAATACAGAAGATGATGTTTATCACTTCCTCCACCAACACTGGAATTCAGTCCCATCTCTCTGTTCACTGGAGCACATGTTTATCCTTCTCTTCCTCATCTTCTACACTTACCCTGGCCTCCTTCATAAAATTCTAAGTAAGAAAATTCAATTTGTAAGACAAAAGGAAAAGGTCATTATGTGTTTGACATGTTTAAAGTGCCATAGAAACACCCTCACTTAATAGGCAAGAATATGGTGATATTCCAGGTATTGGTTTACAATATGCTTTGTCTCTAAAAGCCTTAAAGCAAATAAAGTCAATCAACAAGACATGGTACCTTTTAGAGATTGGAAATTGTGCCCAAGTCCAACTAAGTGCTTTTGCTTCCACCCTTGAATCCTTTTAAAAATTTTGGTAGAGCAAACAGTCGATACCTTGACTCATTTATTCCCTTCAGCACTTCCCTGGTGTCTTCACCTTCCGACCTAACTTCCTGTCCTCCTTCCTTCATGCTCCCATGACTCCACTGAGGTTTCTCCATCAACCAAGACAAGACTATCATCCATCCAACCTTAAAATACTGGTTCAGTGAAATGAAATGTTTACTTTTTTCAGTGAATGAAATAAATCTTAAAATGACTGGAGATTCTATAGATTTATATAGAAAGAAATAAATATGGAGTCTTCTTAATACTAGTAGAATTAGAGTGCCCTTCACTCTAATTCATGACAGTTTGTGTGCCTCAAAAGTGGCAAGGCTCCCAGGATTTCACACGGGATAGCAACATATAGGAAAAGGTATGTGGATTTTGAACTTTGGGATGAGTAGATTTATTCAGATTATCAAATATATGTTTCTTTCTTTTAAGTAATAGACCATATCCTGGGAATAAACAAATATCAAGAATTATCATTATGTAGAGTATGATCTCTGTACCAGTTCAATTAAAAAATAATGACAGAAAAATAACAGGAATTCTCCATATATGTTGAAACTTAACAAACTTCTAAACAATAATGGATCAAAGAAGATGTCTTAAGAGAAATGTAAAACATACTGACTTCAGTTAACATAAAAATACGTCACATTAAAATTTAGGTGGTACAGTTATATGGTTGAGAGGGAAAATTCTAGCACTAAATATGTGTAGTTAGAGGGAAAGTCTGAAATCAGTAACTTAAGTTCCCACCTCAGGATCTTGTTAAAGGAAAGGGGGCAAATAACAACCTTGGAAAACAAAGAAATTATGAAGATAAGACAGAAAAATGAAATTTAAATTGAAAAAGTGATGGAAGATAATTAGTAAATAGAGAAGTTTTAAAATGACTGGCAAAATGTGCAGTCTCAGAAGACTGATTACTTTAAAAAAACAAACAAACAAAATAACCACATCAATATTGTGATTGGAACAAGGGATATCAATACACATCATATAGACAACAAAAGAACAATAAAGGAACACTACAAATGTACCTTTGTATATAATCTGACAACTTGAGTGAGATGGAACAATTCATCAAAACACACAAACTACCATATTATGCAAGATAAAATAGATGATCTTAATTGCCATATAAGTACTAAAGAAATGATCAGACAATATTAGAATTATCAAAATAATAGTGACACATCCAATACTGGGAAAGAGGTAGTCAAACTGGATCACTCATGTATTAATGGTGGGAATGTGTTACTGATGGAAAACAGAGTGACACTTTTCTTCAAAGCTAAAGACAAAACAAAAACTCTGACATCTGCATCCCTGAACATTTGGACCAGAGTAATGAAAACTTAGGTTTACTCAAAAACTTGCTTGAGTGTGTATACAGCAGTTTTCTTCAGAGTGGCCCAATCTAGGAAAAAACTTGATTTTTTTTTTTTTAGTTGGGTGAATGGTGAAGTAATTGTGGCAACTTCACACCAGGAAATATTACTGAGAAATAAAAGGTAGAAACATCTCTAATGGCGATGACCTGGGTGAGTCTGCAAGGCAGTCCATCCCAGCATGCTACACACTGCATGCCACCATTTATATAATATTTTTGAAATGACAAAAAATATAAAAAAGAGAATAGGTTAGGGATTGTTAGGGGTTGAGTGTGGCTTTAAAATGTCACTTTAGGCATCTTTGTGATAATGGAAAATTCAGTGTCTTCACTGTATCAATGCTAATAATCTCATTGCGATATTTATAATAGTTTTATGAGCTGCTGCCAATAGGGGAAAATTGCTAAAAAGTAAGAGATCACTTTGCTTTATTCCTACAGCTATATGTAATTTATAATTATACCAAAACAAATGTTTAGTTAAAAAATGCGAATGACATTAAAAACTCATTTTGTGCTTGAAGGAGAAACAATGAATGGTGAAATGTAAGCAAGTAACCACTAGGTGTGCCATTCACTACTGACTTGGTATTTCAAACATCCCATTACTGTAAAGACATTAGACACAGATAATTAATGAAATCAATCATAATTAATTCCTTCAGTGTTCATACACTCATAGTATATATTTCCTGAGGAGTTTCAGTCTAATTTGACATTAATGGAGATGGAAAATAGCAAAATGATTTTGAATTTATAGAATAATGTACACCAATCCTACATAATAAGGTTTTTTGTCATTGAGAGGTACTTGTGGCTTTCTCAAGCCAACAGGGGAAGCTCCAGTAGTTCATAAGGATTAGATCATCGTTATGATAGATTCCTTATGAATACCATAACATAATAATCATATTTTATCTTGGTTTTTCAAAGTCTAGTCTGTGGCTAGATGGTGTTTCATGAGATCAAACAATGTCTAAAAATGATACCAGTGTTTGAAAAATTGAGGAGTTAAGCTGCATATTGTAGAATAGATTTTTAGGACATCTTAGATCAATTTTGACAAATATACCGCCCCTTACAACCCACATTCCTGCCAAGATATAGGCCCCACCTCATTCCAGAAAGCTTCCTCCTACCTCCCTCCCCCCTTTAAAAACCACCATTTTTCCTATCTCTTTCATCATTTCCTTTGTGAATACCTGTGCAAGTGTCTAAAGGGTCACTTTTAATAATTAGGTTACTCGTGTTTTAATATCAAGTTGTAAAAATTCTATATACTTTAAGAATACAAATTCTTTATGAGATGTAACTTGTGTCCTGTCTCATTAAGGAATTTCAAGTTTTGATGAAGTTTAATTTATCAGTTCTTATGGTTAGTGATTATGAATTTCTTTCATTTTCCAGATTTCTAGGAAACTTCATCTATCTCAAATTAGGAAATAGTCTCCCATGTTTTCTTATAGAACTTTGTTGTTTTAAATTTTATGTTTAAGTTTTTGTTCTACCCCAAATAAATATTTCTGCATCATGTAAGAAAGCGATTGAGTTGAATTTCTTTTATGTGAAAATATAATTGCTCCAGGACTATCTTTTAAAATGTTTTTTCATCTTAAGAGAATTTCTTTGTAAACTTTGTGTAAATTTAATTACCCATGTAACTATGGTTTTATTTCTGAAGTCTATTTGTTCACATTTATTGAGGTATAACTAACATATAATATTTTTAAACTGTATAGTTTAATAGGATAATTAGAGAAAAATGATTGGAGCAAAAGGAGTGCTTGCAACATGTTTCATTTATATACAATTCTAGAGAATACATACTGACCTTTAATGGAAAAAAAAAGTCAGTCATTGATAGGGCATGAGGTAGGTGATGAAGGTGGATGGACTATTACTTTGCAAGAAGAAACTTTTGGGGTAATGTAAAAATCTGAAAGAATTGGGGAAAAAAATCCCTCCTGCCATTAATAAGGTATTATATCAAAGTATACCAAGATTGAAGAATACAAGATACAAAGTTAATGAACAAATTCAATCATCAACAATCAAGTACCACTTAAAATTATAAACACTACATTTACACTAGCAATCACCAAAAACAAAACATTTTGGTGTTAATCTAACAGAATATATACAAAATCTGTTTGAGGAAAACTGCAAATTCTGAACAATGAAACCAAAAAAGATATTCCCCTTGTTCATGTCTAAGAAGACATCAAGATAGTGTCTAGATGTCAGTTTCCCCTAACTTGTCCTATAGATTTTAGTCATTTGTGTATTTCAAGAAATTTACTTCAACATGTATATGGAAAGGCAAAATATCCAGAACAGTCAATACAATGTTGAAGAACAGAATGGAGGGCTGACTGACACTATTTGATTTCTAGATATACTATACAGTCAATCAATGATACTTAGTACTATATATTTGTGAAATATTAGAAAAATAGAGTGGGACAGAAGAGAGAGGGTCAGAAATAGACATCTGCAAACAACTGAAAAAAAGACAACTTAAAGGAGTAAAATTAAGGCCGGGCACGGTGGCTCGTGCCTGTAAGCTTCAGCCTATGAAGCAGCTGGGGCTAGTGATCATGGTTTGAGTCCCACCTGGGGCCCGTAGTGAGACCTAGTTCCAAAAAAAATAGCTGGGCGTGGTGGTGCACGCCTATAATCCCAGCTACCTGGGAAGCTGAGACTGGGGACTGCTTGAGTCTGTGGTACCCCAGGCAACAAGAGCCTGCGGTTCCACGGGCAAAAATAGCGAGACCTAGTCTCAAAAAAAAAAAAAAAAAAAAGAA
>PVHY01033000.1:0-11468 GCA_004024945.1 Uropsilus gracilis
AAAAAAAAATAACAAGTGGGTGAAATCATGGCTTAAGATCTGTTGGTGATATGGAATATATACTTTTCACCCTGAAAACACTGTCTTATGACCTAAAAGGCCAAAATCAGTGGAAATTTGAATGAAAAAATGGTTAATAACAAGTGGGTGAAATCATGACATAAATACTCTGTGTCATATGGGCTTATATCCTTTTCTACTCCATGAATTGCAAAACATAGATTTCATCTATGATCAACAAATACGGAGAAGTCAAGAAAGGCATATACTGCACCCTTTGGAGTCTGATTGAATTCAGGAGGTTTCTCCATGAAAACACTGCCTGTTGGACTGAAAGGCCTAAATCTGCAGGAATTTGAATGAAAAAAGGGTAAATAACAAGTGGGAGAAATCATGACTTAAGATCTGTTGGGGATATGAACTTAGATCATATTCTACCCCATGAAGTGTAAAACATCTATGATCAACAAAGTACAGAGAAGTCACAGAAAGATATATACTGCACCCTTTGGAGTCTGATTGAATTCAGGAGGTTCACCCTGAAAACACTGACTGTTGGCCTGAAAGGCCTAAGTACCAAAAAATTGAATGAAGAAAGGGTTAATAACAATTGGGAAATCATGACTTAAGATCTGTGGGTGATATGGACTAATGTCCTTTTCTACCCCCATGAAGTGCAAAACATAGAGAGATTTCATCTATAATCATCATAGTACAGAGAAGTCACAGAAAGATACATACTGCACCTTTTGGAGTCTGATTGAATTCAGGAGGTTTCTCGCAGAAAACACTGCCTTTTGGCTTGAAAGGAGAATGAATGAAGAAACAGTTAGTAGCCAGTGGGAGAAATCATGACTTAAGATCTGTGGGTGATATGGACTTATATCTTTTCTACTCCATGAAGTACAAAACATAGATTTCGTCTTTGATCAACAAAGTACAGAGAAGTCACAGAAAGATATATACTGCACCCTTTGGACTCTAATTGAGATCAGAAGGTTTCTTCCTGAAAACACTACTGTTGGCCTCAAAGGATTATATCAGCAGGAATTAGAATGAAAAAAGTGTTAGTAACCAGGGCAAGTAATCATGACTAAAGATCTGTGGGTCCTATGACATATATCTTTTTCTAACCATGAGGTGTAAAACATAGATTTCATCCATGATCATCAAAGTACCGAGAAGTCTCAGAAAGATATATAATGCACACTTTAAGTCTGATTGAATTCAGGAGGTTTCTGGCTGAAAAAATTGCCTGTTGGCCTGAAAGGCTTAAATGAGCAGAAATTTGAATGAAAAAATGGTTAATATCAATGAAAAGAAATCATGGCTGAAGATCTGTGGGTAATATGGATTTATATCCTTTTCCACCCCATGAAGTGTAAAACTTAGAGAGATTTCATCCATAAATATCAAATTACAGAGAAGACACAGAAAATATAAACTTCACCCTTAGGAGTCTCATTGAATTCAGGAGGTTTCTCGCTGAAAACACTGCCTGTGGGCCTGAAAGGCCAAAATCAGCACGAATTTGAATGAAAAAAAGGGCAATAAAAAGTTGGAGAAATCAGGACTAAGTACAGTGTGTGATAAGAACTTAGATCATTTTCTACCCCATGAAGTGTAATACATAGAGATATTTCATCTATGATCATCAAATCCTGAGAAACCACATAAATATATATAAAGCACCTTTTGGAGTCTGATTGAGTTCAGTAGTTTTCTCGCTGAAAACATGCCTGTTGGCCTGAAAGGCCAAAATCAGCAGGAATGTGAATGAAAAAAGTATTAATAACCAGTGGGAGAAACATGACTTAAGATCTGTGGGTGATATGGACTTATATCCTTTCTACTCCATGAAGTGTAATACATAGAGATATTTCATCAATGATCATCAAAACTGAGAAATCACATAAACATATATATCGCACCCTTTGGAGTCTGATTGAATTCATGAGTATTCTTGCTGAAAACACTGCCTGTTGGCCTCAAAGGCCTAAATCAGCAGGAAATTGAATGAAAAAAGGGTTAATAACAAGTGAAAAATCATGACTTAAGATCTGTGGGTGAAATAGACTTATAACCTTTTCTAATCCATGAAGTGCAAAACACAAATTACATCTATCATCATCAACATACAGAGAAGTCACAGAAAGATATATACTGCACCCAATGGAGTCTGATTGAATTCAGGAGGTTTCTCCCTGAAAACACTGCCTTATGGCCTGGAAGGCCTAAATCAGCAGGAATTTAAAAGAAAAAAAAGGGTTAATAACAAATTTTGAGAAATCATGACTTAAGATCTGTGGGTGATATGGACTTATATCCTTCCTACCCCATGAATTGCAAAACAGAGAGATTTCATCTTTGATCATCAAAGTACAGAGAAGTCACAGAAAGATATATACTGCACCCTTTGGAGTCTGATAGAATTTACAAGTTTTCTTGCTGAAAAACATCCTGTTAGCCTCAAAGGCTTTAATCAGCAGGAATTTGAATGAAAAAAGGGTTAGTAACAAGGGTAAGTAATCATGACTGAAGATCTGTGGGTCATAGAGACTTATGTCCTCTCAACCCCATGAAGAGTAAAACATTGATTTCATCTAGATCATCAAATTCAGAGATGTCACAGAAAGATATATACTAAAACCTTTGGAGTCTGATTGAATTCAGGACGTTTCTCACTCAAAACACTGACTGTTGGACTGAAAGGACAAAATCAGCAGGAATTTGAATGAAAAAAGGGTAATAACAAGTTGGAAAAATCATGACTAAGATCTGTGGGTGATATGAACTTAGATCATTTTCTACACCATGAAGTGTAAAACAGATATTTCATCCATGATCACCAAAATATAGAGAACTCAAAGATACATATATACAAAACTTTTGGAGTCTGATTGTATTCAGGAGGCTTCTCGATGTAAACAATGCCTGTTGGCATGAAAGGCCTAAATCAGCAGGAATTTGAATGAAAAAAATGTTTAATAAAATGTGGAGAAATCATGACTTAAGATCTGTGGGTGAAATAATCCTCTTTTCTTTTCTACTCCATGAGTGCAAAACATAAATTACATCTATCATCATCAAAGTACAAAGAAGTCACAGAAAGATATATACTGCACCCTGTGGAGTCTGATTGAATTCAAGAGGTTTCTCACTGAAAACACTGCTTTATGGCCTGGAAGGTCTAAATCAGCAGGAATTTGAATAAAAAAGGGTTAATAACAAGTGGGAGATATCATGACTAGTACTGTGGGTGATATGGACTTCATTCCTTTTCTACTCCATGAAGTGCAAAACATAGATTTCATCTATGATCAAAAATTACAGAGAATTCAGAGAAAGATATATACTGCACCCTTTGGAATCTGAATTCAGGAGGTTTCTCGCTGAAAACACTGCCTGTTGGACTGAAAGGCCAAAATCAGTAAGATTTTGAATGAAATAAGGGTTAATAACAAGTCAGAGAAATCATGACTTAAGTTATGTGGGTGATATGAACTTAGATCATTTTCTACCCCATGAAGTATAAAACATACATTTCATCTATGATCACCAAAGTACAGAGAAGTCACAGAAATATATATACTGCAACCTTTGGAGTATGTTGAATTCAGGAGGTTTCTTGCTGAAAACACTGCCTGTTGACCTGAAATTCCAAAATCAGCCGGAATTTGAATGAAAAAAGGGTTAATAACCAGCGTGAGAAATCATGACTTAATATCTCTAGGTGATAAGGACTTATATCCTTTCTAGCCCTTGAATTGTAATACATAGAGAGATTTCATCTATGACGAAATACTGAAATACTGAAAAATACTGAAATACTGAAAAATAACATAAACATATATAATGCACCATTTGGAGTGTGATTGAATTCAGAAATATTCTCGCATAAAACACGGCCTGTTTTCCACAAAGGCTTAAATCAGCAGGAATTTGAAAAAAAAAAAAGGTTAATAACTAGGGCAGCAATCATGACCGAAGATCTGTGGATCATATGGACTTAAATCATTTTCCACCCCATGAAGTGTAAAACATCGATTTCTCTAGATCATCAACTTACAGAAAAGTCACAGAAAGATATATACTGCACCCTTTGGAGTCTGATTGAAATCAGGAAGTTTCTCACTGAAAATCTGCCTTATGGCCTGATGGGCCAAAATAAGCAGTAATTTTAATGACAAAAGGGTTAATAGCAAGTAGGAGAAATCATCACTTCAGATCTGTTGGTGATATGGACTATATCTTTTTCTTCTCCATGAAGTGCAAAACATAGATTTCATCGAAGATCATCAAAGTACGGAGAAGTGACAAAAAGATATATACTGCACCGTTTACAGTCGTATAGAATTCAGGAAGTTTCTCTCTGTTAACACATTCTCTTGGCCTGAAAGGCTTAAATCAGCAGTAATTTGAATGAATAAATGGTTAATATCAAGTGTGAGAAATCATGACTTAAGATCTGTGGGTGATATGGACTTATATCCTTTTCTACTCCATGCAGTGCAAAACATAGATTTCATCTATGATCATCAAATTACAGAGAAGTCACAGAAATATATATATACTGCAGCCTTTGGTTTCTGATTGAATTCAGGAGGTTTCTTGCTGAAAACACTGCCTGTTGACCTGAAAGGCCTATATCAGCAGGAATTTGAATGAAAAAAGGGTTAATAACAAGTTTAGAAACCATGACTTAAGATCTGTGGGTGATATGGACATATAACTTTTTCTTCTCCATGACATGCAAACATAGATTTCATCTATGTTCAACAAACTACAGAGAAGTCACAGAAAGATAGATACTGCACCATTTTGAGTCTGATTGAATTCAGGATTTTTCTCGCTGAAAACACTGACTGTTGGACTGAAAGGCCAAAATCAGCAAGATTTTGAATAAAAAAAGGGTTAATAACAAGTGGGAGTAATCATAACTTAAGATCTGTTGGTGATGTAGATTTATATCCTTTTCTACCCCATGAAGGGTAGAACATAGAGAGATTTCATCTAAAACATCAAAGTACAGAGAATTCACAGAAAGATGCATAGTGCACCCTTTGGCGTCTGATTTAATTCAGAAGGTTTCTCGCTGAAAAACTCTCTTATGGCCTGAAAGGCCTAAATCTGCAGGAATTTGAATGAAAAAGGGGTTATTAACAAGTGGGAGAATCATGACTTAAGATCTGTGGGTGATATGGACTTATATCCTTTTCTACCCTATGAATTGTAAACCATAGATTTCATCTATGATCACAAAGTAAAGAAAAGTAACAGAAAGATATATACTGCACCCTTTGGAGTCGGATTGAAATCATTAGTTTTCTCACTGAAAACACTTCCTGTTGGCCTTAAAGGCCAATATCAGCAGGAATTTGAATGAAAAAATGATTAATAACAAACGGGAGAAATCATGACTTCAGATCTGTGGGTGATGAACTTAGATCATTATCTACCCCATGAAGTGTAAACTGTAGATTTCAATTATGATTACCAAAATACAGAGAACTCACAGAAAGATATACATTGCCCCCT
This sequence comes from Uropsilus gracilis, assembly GCA_004024945.1. Classification (NCBI taxonomy): domain Eukaryota; kingdom Metazoa; phylum Chordata; class Mammalia; order Eulipotyphla; family Talpidae; genus Uropsilus; species Uropsilus gracilis. Next base: position 5,539 of record PVHY01033000.1, read on the forward strand.
TTGGAGTCTGATTGAATTCAGGAAGTTTCTCCCTGTAAACACTGTCTTTTGGCCTCAAAGGCCTAAATCAGCAGGAATTTGATTGAATAAATGGTTAATAACCAGTGGGAGAAATTATGACTTAAGATCATTTGGGTATAAGGACTTATATCCTTTTCTACTCCATGAAGTGCAAAACATAGTTTTTATCTAGATCATCAAAGTACAGAGAAGTCACAGAAAGATATATACTGCACCCTTTGGAGTATGATGAATTCAGGAGGTTTCTCGCTGAAAACACTGCCTGTGGGCCTTAAAGGCCAACATCAGCATAAATTTGAATGAAAAAAAAGGTTAATAACAAGTGGGAGAAATCATGACTTCAGATCTGTGGGTGTTAGTGAATTATGTCCTTTTCTACTCCATGAAGTGCAAAACATAGATTTCAGCTATGGTCATCAAAGTATAGAGAAATCACAGAAAGATACATACTGCACCCTTTGGATTCTGATTGATTTCAGAATGTTTCTCTCTGAAAACACTGCCGTTGGCCTGAAAGGCCTAACTCAGCAGTGATTTGAGTACAAAATGGCTTAATAAAAAGTGGGAGAAACCATGACTTAAGATCTGTGGGTGATATGGAATTATATCCTTTTCTCCCCAGTGAAGTGTAAAACATAGATTTCACCTATGATCATCAAAATACAGAGAAGTCAGAGAAAGATATATAATGTACCCTTTAGAGTCTGACTGAATTCAGGAGGTTTTTCACTGAAAACACTGCCTGTTGCCCTGAAAGGCTTAAATCAGCAGGTGTGAATGAAAAAATGTTTTATAACAAGGCAAGAAATCATGACTGAAGAGCTGTGGGTTATGTGAATTTGTATCCTTTTCTACCACATGAAATGCAAAAAAAAAGATTTCATCTATGATCATCAAAGTACAGAGAAGCCACAGAAAGATATATACAGCAACCTTTGGAGTCTGATGTAATTCAGAAGGTTTATGCCTGTTTGCCTCAAAGGCTTAAATCAGCAGGAATTTGAATGAAAAAACTGTTAATAACAAGTGGGAGCAATCATGACTTAAGATCTGTGGGTGATTTGGACTTAAATCCTTTTGTACTCCATGAAGTGCAAAAAAAAAATTTCATCTATGATCATCAAAGTACAGAGAAATCACAGAAAGATATATTCTGCAACCTTGGGAGTATGATTGAATTCCGGACGTTTCTCACTGAAAACACTGCCTGTTGGCCTGAAAGGTCAAAATCAGCAGGAATTTGAATGAAAAAAATGGTTAATAACAAGTGGGAAAAATCATGACTTAAGATCTGTGGGTGATAAGGACTTATATCCTTTTCTACTCCATGAAGTGCAAAACATAGATTTTCTATGATCATCAAAGTACAGAGAAGTCTCAGAAAGATATACTGCAACCTTTGAAGTCTGATTGAATTCAGAAGGTTTCTTGCTGAAAACACTGCCTGTTTGCCTCAAAGGTTTAAATCAGCAGGAATTTGAATGAAAAAAGGGTTAATAACAAGTGGTTGAAATCATGACTTAAGATCTGTGGGTGATATGGAGTTATATCCTTTTGTATTCCATGAAGTGCAAAACATAGATTTCATCTATGATCATCAAAGTACAGAGAAGTCACAGAAAGATACATACTGAATCATTGGAGTCTGATTGAATTCAGGAGGTTTCTCGCTGAAAACACTCCTGTTGGCTTGAAAGTCCTAAATCAGGAGGGATTTGAATACAAAAAGGGTTAATAACAAGTGGGAGAAATCATGACTTAAGATCTGTGGGTGATATGGAGTTATATCCTTTTCTAACCCATGAATGCAAAACATAGATTTCATCTATGATCATGAAAGTACAGGGAATTCACAGAAAGATATATACTGCACCCTTTGGAGTCTGATTGATTTCAGAATGTTTCTCCCTGTAAACACTGCTGTTAGCCTGAAAAGCCAACATCAGCAGGAATTTGAATGAAAAAATGGGTAATAACAAGTGGGAGAAATCATGATTTAAGATCTGTGGGTGATAAGTACTTATATCCTTTTCTACTCCATGAAGTGCAAAACATAGATTCCATCTATGATCATCAAAGTACAGAGAAGTCACAGAAAGATATATACTGAACCCTTTGGAGCCTGATTTAATTCAGGAGGTTTCTTGCTGAAAACACTGCCTGTGGACCTGAAAGGCCAACATCAGCAGAAATTTGAATGAAAAAACGGTTAATAACTACTGGGAGAAATCATGACTTCAGATCTGTCGGTGATATGAACTTATATCATTATCTACCCCTTGAAGTGTAAAGCATAGATTTCATCTGTGATTATCAATATACAGAGAACTCACAGAAAGATATATACTGCACCCTTTGGAGTCTGATTGAAATCAGGTGGTTTCTTCCTGTAAACACTGCTTGCCCTCAAAGTCCTAAATCAACAGGAGTTTGAATGAATACATGGTTAATAACAAGTGGAAGAAATCATGACTTAAGATCTGTGGGTGATATGGACTTATATCCTTTTCTACTCCATGAAGTGCAAAACATAGATTTCTGCCTTGGACCAGCCGGGCAAGGGCACAGGCCGCGGAAGACCAGAATTCATCTGGGCAGGAAAGACTTCAGGGCCAGCGTTTGGTGAATAGATACACACACTCAGTGAGCAGTGGAATCTGCTGATTTATTCAAGATTTCAGTCAGCATTTATAGTGTTTAAAAGAATTACTTCAACATTCCATGAGGAGAAACATTTCATGAGTACGTGAGAGCAATATCTCAATGGAAGACAGAAATCAATATCTCAATGGAAATTAGATTATCATTAGATACTATTAACATTCCTAAGCAATCATCTTCTTCGGAATCATGACAGCCGAGTCGATTAGAGGTCACTAAGATTATTCCTTAACTGTAAAGCTTATCTAGTTTATCAAGTTTTCCTTGCCTTGAGCTCATTGCTGATGCTCCAGTGATTCCTTCACAGTGAATTGTCTTTTACAATTAAAATAAAAGAATCTGTTGACTGGGCTCCCAAATCTTTCTTAATAATGATGCAGTTCATGACTTCAGCATTCCTGGGATCTGGGGGAGCTACACCACTAGGGTCCCCTGCTTATTCAGGTCAGCTCGCAATTTGTTCCTCATGTGAGGCGCAGAGAGCTCAACTTGTAAGAGGTTAAACTACAAGTTCCTCGTCTCTGAGGCAGCTCCCACATTTTCCCCTTTTTTTATAAATTTTACAAGCAGGAGGGACACAAGATGTGTGGGTAGAGAGGCGAAGTTCATATAGTGCAAGGCGGGTTGCCTGAATGTCTCAAGCTAAAAGCTTGAGACAACAGGAACGCACAAAAACAGGAGCAAAAGGAACACGCCTCCCGTCATCAGAGCAATAAGAACATGGTTCCAGCTAGTTAAGGAAGGCACATGAGAGAACATTAGCAGAGACAAATGACGAGGCAAAATCATCAGTGTCAGTGTCCAAAGGGACCGCTTGTTGAAGGAAGGTAATTTCTTTGTGTAATTGCAAAATGTCCAGAGTATTGGCGTCATGCCAAATACCAGCAAGATGCCATTGGACATGGTTCCAAGCGTGAAGGCTGCTATTATACAGCTTGGGTGTAACACAAATCCACTGATAAGATGCATGACAATTTAAGTTCAGTCTAAACCTAAGTCCTTGAAGCTCAGAATCTAGGAATTAACAGTGTCAAAAAGAGCATTAAGTTTAACTTCCATTTTTTGATCAATAGCTTCTTGGGTGCCCAATGTACGAGAAACATTTGTAGACAAAATATTAACATAATGAGCAGTATGGACAGACTTAGATGGGAAACAGCTGCTACCGTGGAAGTAGCAATCAATGTAATCAGGGAAGCGATAGCAGCAACAAGCAGTCCTAAAAAGCGCTGAGTTCTGCACAAATAGCCAGCAATCTCCTGGAGAATTTGTAAAGCTCTATCATCATACCAAGGGCCAGTAACATTAACGGGCAACATAATAAAATAAGGTTGGCATACAACAAGGAGTTGATAGGAAGGATGCAAGTTTGAAACACAATTTGTCAGTTGGCATTGAGAGCAGGATACATGAAAAACTCCTAAGGAAAAGTGAATGCAGACATCACCTATCAAAAGGGCAAATGGTTCGGGAACACAGGCGCAAGATTGAAAAACTTGATTGTCTCGTGGAGAAAGAGCATTCATAACAAAAATGTCGGCTATGGAAGTCACTAATAGCCAGAGGTCTGTCTGGACAAGACCAGAATTCAGAGACCAGAGACCTTCGGCCATAGGGGAAAGAACAGGTGATCCTGAGGCTTTTCTCATAACATAAGAACTCCAATCAGTAAAATTACCAAAGCCTCCAGGAATTTCCCAAAGGGATCCTTGATGGCCCCTGCAGCGAGTCCATCGGGGTTGGCTCGAACAATTAAAGCTGTTAGGTTTACACAAGGGAAAAGAAAGGGTAGATGAGGGGACTGGAATGGACTGACGAGTCCCCCATAAGCCCGATAGAGTGATTAGCCAACCTGAAGAACGACTGGGATTGCTGTTATCAATCCCAGATGCCTTTGTGGTAGGTGTAATCAACATACACCCTGGTTTGTAATGGGCAGTAAAGCAAACGGGAAGTTTTTTTGATATTCGAGGTCCTTTGTTATTCCATATGAATTTTTGTAATTTTTGTTCTATCTCTTTAAAGAATGTCATTGGAATTTTTAATGGGATTGCATTGAATCTGTAGAAGAGAGAATGGAGGACTAACTATTCCAGACTTCAAGCTATACTACAAAGCCATAATACTTAAAACGACTTGGTACTGGTACAACAACCGACATTCAGACCAATGGAACAGAATTGAGAATCTGGAAATAAAGCCACACACATATAGCCAAGTAATCTTTGACAAAGGAGGAAAAAACTTACATTGGAACAAAGATAGTCTCTTCAACAAATGGTGCTGGAAAAATTGGACTAAGACATGCAAAAAAATGGACCAAGACATCTCTCTCACGCCATGTACAAAAATTAATTCAAAATGGATAAATGACTTAGATATCAGACCTGAAACCATAACATACATAGAGGAAAACATAGGCAAAACCCTCCATGAAGTACAATTCAGAAATCCCTTTCTGGAATCATCTGCAGAAGGCAAAAAATTGAAGGAAAATATAAACAGATGGGACTTCATCAAACTAAAAAGCTTCCGCATGGCAAAAGAGACAACCAAAAAAACTAAAAGAAGCCCAACCAAATGGGAAAAAAATTTTGCCCTCCAAAAGAGTAATAAGGGATTAATAACACTGATCACAAGGAACTCACACAACTAAACAAAAACAAAACAAGATGCCCAATCAAAAAGTGGGGAGAACTAAAAAGACATTTCTCCAAAGAGGAAATACAAATGGCCAACAAACACATGAAAAATTGCTCAATATCACTACCAATCAGAGAAATGCAAATCAAAACCACAATGAGATACCACCTTACACCAGTAAGAATGGCCCACATCAAAAAAACAGGCAACAAGAAGTGCTGGCGTGGATGTGGAGAGAAAAGAACACTCTTACACTGCTGGTGGGAATGTAAACTCGTCCAGCCACTATGGAAAGCAGTATGGAGAACCCTCAAACTAATGAAAATGGAATTACCATTTGACCCAGCAGTCGCACTTCTGGGAATCTATCCAAAGGAGACCTCAATGTGGGTACAAAAGGACACCCGTGCTTGGATGTTTATTGCAGCACTATTTATAATTGCAAGGACATGGAAACAACCCAAATGCCCCAGAACAGATGACTGGATGAAAAAGATGTGGTACATATACACAATGGAGTATTACTCATCAATTAAAAATGACAAATTTGATGAATTTATGGAAACCTGGATGTATCTAGAAGAAATCATTCTAGCAGAAACGAG
>PVHY01033001.1:0-11462 GCA_004024945.1 Uropsilus gracilis
ATTTTACATGAGTATATGATATCCTTATTTATGTTTAAAATTTCAAGCAGAGTGTAGAGACATTTGAAAACTGCTAAAATCAATCTGAATAAACAAAGACATGTAATTTCTAATTGTGAAATGGAGTTTTAGTGAAATCCAATCCCTGTCTGGCTTATTCTTTTTGTTTAATTTTTCCTAACTATTTGCAATATATTGCTTTACTGAAAGAAACTTTGCTAAGTTAAAGTGAATAAAAAGTTCTTCAATCAACAGTAAAGCTAGATTCACAAATCTAGCTCTGTTCACTATTGTATATGTATATGTGAAAATGAGCAATTTTGATGAAATCATTAGCAAATATGTAGATGTTAGGCTCAAAAGATTATTTATTATTGCAACAGATTAATTTGTGAGTATGTTTCTTTCCTCTTTAAAGGATTAATTAAAAATATTAATCCATTTTTCCTGTGTCTGTTATAATATACATGTGTATGTATGTGTACATGTATTTGTTTTCAACAAAGGAAGATATTCAACCCATGCAGATATGCTTAGTTAATTTATGGCAAATGATCCAAGAATATACAATGGGGAAATGAAATGCTATTCAATATGTATGTGTTGGGAAAACTGGACTGTTCTCTTACACCATACACAAAAAAAATCCATAGTAGATAAGGGCTAAAATGTAATTAAAAACCATAAAATTCCTACAAGAAAATAAGCAATTAACTCCTTGACATGTATCTTGGTGATAATTTTACCAATTTGACACTAAAAGCAAGGCAACAAAAGTAAAAATAAGTAGAACTAAAAGGGTCTTTTGCACAGCAAAGAAAATCATCAACATAGTGAAAACACAGCCTACCAAGTGGGAGAAAGTATTGAAAAATCAATACCTGATTAGGGATTAATATCCAGAAAATATACAGAACTCAATAGCAAAAAAAAAAAAAAAAATTAAAAATGAGCAGAGGATCTAAAGCAACATTTCCCCAAGAAGACATATAGATGATTAATAGCTACATGTAAACATGTTTACCATCATTGATCATCAAGGATATGCAAATCAAAATCATGAAGAGATATCACCTCATACTTGTTAGAATGGTTACTATAGAAAAAGACAAGAATAACAAGTGTTGGTGAAGATGTGGAGAAAAGGAAATGCTTGTGCATTCTCTGCTGGTAAGGATGTAAATTGGTGTGGTGAGTGGAAAAGAGTACGGAGGCACCTCAAAAATTTATAATAGAACTACTATGTGCATCAGCATTCTATTTCTGGGTCTTTATCGAAGAAAAAAAGATAAATGAAATAGTGAAAACAGGGTGGGAATGAGCACAAGACATCAAGATGAAGGTTCATGGGTGACACAGTGGTGGGATAACCTCAGGATATACAATGATGTAAAATACATATATACAGGTAATCAATAATAAAACAGATAAATGTACCTCATGTTGATTGCAACTTTTTTTTTTTACAATAAATGACCAAGATGTGGAAGCTACCGAAGTGTCCATCAGTAGATAAATGGGTAAAGAAAATGTGGTATGTGCAGTCATGCATTACTATAAGATGATTTGGTCAGTGACAGAATACATAATATAATGGTGCTCCCGAAAGGCAGTGTCATAGAACCTATCTGTGCAGCAGTCACAAACCATCTAGGTTTATGTAATCACACACTATGATATTTGCACAGTGAGAGAATCACTTAACAGCATATCAGTCAGAATGTAGAATGTATCCCTCCTATTAAGTGATGTGTAACAGTATATACACTAGGATATTCAACCATAAAAAAAGAATGAGATTTTACCATCAGTAGCTGTGTGGGTGGATCCTGAGGACATTATGGTAAGTGAAATAAGTCAGACAGAAGAATTAATAGTATGATCTCACTTATATGTGGAATATATATATATATCTAAAAATAACAATTAGCAAAAAATCTGAACTCAGATACAGAGAAAGACTGGTAGTTAGAGAGGCAGGGGGTTAAGGAAAGGTGGGAGGGGTTGGTGGTGGTATAAAAGTGGTCAGAAGGTACAAACTTTCAATTATAAATAAAAACGTTCAGAGGAATCAGTACAGCATGGTGACTGTAGCCAGTAATATTGTACATTTGAAAGATGCTTAAAAAAGGTAATCCTAATTTTCTCATCATAAAAAAATTATACCTATATATGATAAATTAGTGTTAACTAGACCTATTGTGGTGATCCATTTTGCAATACATACAAATGTCAATTCATTTTCTTGTACACTTGAAACTAATACAATGTTACATATCAGTTACATCTCAATAAAAAAGATTTTCACTATCACAATTTATTTTCTGGCTGTTGTAATTGTTCATTTCATTTTGAGACTTTTATCACAAATAGCTTTGTCAAGGCCGGGCACGGTGGCTCGAGCTTATTAAATATCAAATGATAGCCATTTTGTTAGCGGATATCAAGCAGCCCGAAGCCAACCATATAAGGCATCATTGGCCATCGGCCAGCAACATCTCCTTACATGGCAAAGCCCCTCAGTAGCTAGATAAGACCCTTATCTCTTAGCGCACATTAACCAACCAAAGTAAGTCCACGCACTCCCAAGCCCCTTGCCAAGGGATAAAAGAAAACTACGTGGGGGCTCGAGGTCCTCACTTGCCCTGATGTAACCACTGCGTCGGGTGATCCAGGTCAGTGCTGGACCCTGACTTAAGTCAGAAAATAAATGCCTCTTGCCTTTGCATCACCCGTGTGCTGTTGCTAAACTGGAACCCCACGACGGCACTTTAACAGTGCTTGTAAGCTTCAGCCTATGAAGCGGCCGGGGCTAGGGATCGCGGTTCGAGTCCCGCTTGGTGCAATACAGCAAGACCTAGTCCCCCCCCCAAAAAAAATAGCTGGGCATGGTGGCGTGCACCTGTCATCCCAGCTACCTGGGAAGCTGAGGCTGGGGATTGCTTGAGTCTGTGGTACCCCGGGCAACGAGAGCCTGCGGTTCCACAGGCAAAAATAGCAAGACCTAGTCTCAAAAACAAAACAAAACAAAACAAAAAAAACCAAATAGCTTTGTCATCTAGAGGGGGACTGTGTTAACAAAGTGATGCAATTTTTGTGTCAAATACATTAAACATGCCTCTTCCTATATTAATAATAATTAATATTTTAGGAATGAAGTTAAGATGTCCTTTCCGGAATATTTCATATCTCTAAACTTATGGCACTTAATTTTTCATACTTTATTCTGAGTCATTCACCAATATGTAATTCATATAATAGACAATTAATAATAAATGCAATAAGTATTTTCACAGCATCCTCACCAGGCCAGAAATGATTTTGAGTAAGAAAAAGTTAAGCACTGATATGTATTGATTTTGTATTTAGCAATTCATACATGAGGCAACTCCATTCTTAATTAAAAGTACTACTCATTCTAACAATGATACTCTCCCCTCTATAACAGATGTCTCTGGTGCCACCCATATCACATAATCACAACTCATTGCTATTTTTAACCATTTCTAGCACTTTTTTTTTTTTGCCAGAGTTCAACTGGAAAAAGTTATCTATATTTTCCTTACATCCTCCTCTAGATGGCTTTGCTCAACACATTGAGCACAACCAAAATGAGTGGGGGATTTGATTTAAGCCCTATCTGGAGCAACTCTCAGTTGGTAGGCTGTGGATAAATGCTCCAGCCTCTTTAAAGTGGATTACAAAAACTCAGTGAGAAGTCCTTATATTTGATTTCCTGTTTCCCTGTTTAACTTTACTTCCTCTCTCTCTACTGGTTGCTGGGATTACTTCCCAAATAAACTACCTGCCTCCTAAATAAACTATCTTCATCCAAGACTGTGTCTACCACTCTGCTTTCAGAGAAAAACAAATTGAAATTACCCTCAACCACTATATTCTAACAACATTAGGGATTTTGTAGTTTTGTGAATAGGGCAAGCTCTTTCTTACTTCAGAAATTTGTATGTGCTATGCCTTCTCCTTGCTGTGTTTTTCCCCATCTCATCAGTTAATAATCAACTTAAATATCACTTCATAAGGGAAACTTTTCCTGAGTCCTTAGAGCAGGTTAGATGGCCTCTTGTTTAATGTCCTTAGATAGACCAGTACTTTTGCTTAGTGGTACTTGTTAACTGCAGTTGAATATTTATTTGAATAATATTATGTTTAAAATTGGTTTCCTGAATTAGGCTGTAAGTTCCACAAGGGCAGAGATGATGTGTGTTTATGGTAATATGCTTAGCATGTAGTAAAAGTCTGACTCTCTATGGGTTATGATACCAAATGCATACTTAGTACTCATTTTTGCATCACACTTCTAGACTCTAGGGATATAGTAAAGAACAAATCAGAAAAAATTCTACCCTCACTGATCTTAAAAAGTGGAGGGAACCAAGACCAAAACCAAAACACACAAAAAAATTATGCTAGAAGATGATAAATGCTATAAGGAAAGTAAGATAGTGGAGGTGAAAAAGTATTGAGGGAGTTGCAATTATAAACAACCTGGAGGTCCTCACTGAGGTGAAATTTTAGAGCACATTTACAAGATATTGTTAATGAATGGGCTCACTTATAGAAGAGGTATAGGGAAAACAAAAGGTGAAAAGAAAAAGTCAAAACAAGCTAACAACTGAACTAAAGCATACAGCTAGGGAGGTGACAGAAGGAAGAAATCGGAAGGGACGAGCACAAAAGATCAAGATGACAGTTCACAGGCAATATGGTAGTAGGAGAACCCTGGGAAATAGTGATGTAAAGCATATATATATATATATATATATATATATATATATATATATATATATATATATAATTTTTTAAAATAATAAAATTACTAGTAATGTCAAAAAATTTAAAAAGTAAAGTTTACGTATTTTGTTGTTCAGTTTGAGATATGGCTTATAAGTCCTAAGTTTTGCTTATTAAAGTCTCTAGTTCAATGCAAAAAAAAAAAAAAAAAGATATGGTTAAAAGTTTTCAGGAAGAGGGGGAAATAAGTATACATGCCCTCAAGAAGAAGAATGCAGGTAATATTCACAGTCAAAGAACAATGAAGTCAGTAGTGAATGAAGGGAAAACAGGAAAGATGACATCAAATGCACAGGGGATTAGTGAGGCAGATAATGGTGGACCTTTGAGAGTATTGTCAGGCCTTTTACTTTAGCCCTACATAAGATGAGAAGCCATTGATGTTTTGAGCAGGAAAATAATGATCTGAATTCTGTTTTAGCACTATGAGTATGGCTATGTTGAGGAAGAGGACAGAGAGAGGGACAGAAATAGACCGTTTGGGATGGTATTGCAATAATCTGGGCAGAGGATCAGATAAATTGGATCAGGATGATAGCAGTGGGAGGGTGGTGGTGGAGGTAATCAGGTTCTAGATATCTTTTAAAGAAAAAGTCAGTAGGATTTGCCCCTGTGGGTTAGGGTTTGAACAAACAGAACTGAAACTAAATAGACTGCAAGAAGAATAGGTTTAAGGATAAAATATAAACTATGAGATGCTTAATATATATGGATAGATGATTCGGAAGTCGATTATACTAAATCTATAGTTCAGAGAAGACGTGACTGGAGATACACACTTGTTAGCACACAGATGATATTTAAAACCATTAAAAATAAGGGAAATGCCTAAAGGTGTCAGATTAGATAGAAAAGAGAGGAAGTCAAAGATTTCTAAATCTTCCAATATTTAGATATCAGGGAAAATGAAGAGCCAAGAGAGGCTAAGAGTAGAGAAACCAGGAGCGTGTGATGAGAGTCCTCTTCTGTAAGTAAGAAATAAAGTTATTAGCTAATGGAGCAAAAGTGGGAGATCTGTGGAAACAGAAGGGATGAATACAGCAGGTCCTTCAATGACACTTCATTCAACACTTTTGTCATTTCATTGTGTTAATAATAAGAGAAAAAAATGATTTACACTAAGGATCACTATCAGTGTAGATTTTACACATTCTCCCCATGTTGGTGCAGTTTTCTCTGGGTTCTACAGCTTCTTGCTACATCTTATAGTTGTGCACATTATGTTCACTGGTGACCCCTTTTGAGTGAGAATACAATGAAAGGCATCCTGTCCAAAGTTGGTTCCTTATCTAGAATAAAACTAGGTAAAAATGGTGTGAGGTTAAGAATGGTGTGTGGTCAGGTGTGGTGGCACATACCTATAATCCCAGCTACCTGGGAAGCTGAGGCTAAGGATCACTTGAGTCTATGGGTTCGAGACAACCTTGGGCAATATAGCGAGACCTAGTCTCTAAAAAAAAAAATGGTGTGTGGAGCACAATGGACTGCTGGGATAAAATCTAACCACCCAATCCTCCTGAACTGAAATAATTAGGTTGGAAAATGAATGAATACACTCATTCAATTACTGTTTTATATTAAATGCTTATTGGACCTTTTTATTTAGAAGTTTGATTATGTTTTTCTGACCAGAATATTGATATCAATTTATTTATATCCATTTATTTTATGCTAATTAATTTAAATCAGCCTGTGGAAAATTTGGTTTCAATATAAGTTGCAATTTCCAAAAGTCTATCAATGAGGTTAACTGAGGATTTACTGTAGTTTTCTGGAAGAGGGAAAGACTGAAGACAATAGGACAATACAGTATGATTTTTGAGCAGTTAACATTAAGGACCCACTCAGGATTAGTAATTATGAATTTAGAGTACACATAGTCAGTCTTGTTATGCTTTTCTCCAATCATATTTGCTGTGCAAGTATAATCAAAGAAAGTTAAATTTAATTAGCTTAATAATAGCAATATGATAAAGTGAGAAGGAAGAAAGTGATTGAAAATGTGTAGAGGGGAATAATATTTTCTAATATTTTCTTTTTAATATATCTATATAATGATGGATACAATTACCTTAGAATATGTTAGTCAAGTAATTATATTGTACACCTAAACTTATATAGTGAGGTATGTCAATTCTTTCTCAATAAAACAGGGGAAGGTAATGGAGAGTAGAGCCCTTGGTTGTGCAATTATCATAAAACAATAAAGGCAGATTGTAACTGCATCAGTTAAGTGAGATTTTTCTGCCTCTTACCTCTCTTCCCTCTCTCTTGATGAAATACAGGCATAGCCCTGGGAATGGGAGAGGAGGAATGAAAGAACCAGGAGACAAAGTAGAACAGAAGTCATTTTGCCATTCTCCCCAACACAGGGTTTTGCATTTTACACAGGTCAAAATGGATAAAGAAGTTTAATTATATGAGAGTTAGAAGTAGGAAAATTTGGACTTGACATTTTTCAGTTTTAAGAGACTCCAGTTATTTGACTGACAGCTTTTTCCCCATTACTAAACTAACCTGAAAGACTATAGAACCTCCTTAAGTTATCATTCAGGGATGGGGAAATAAAATTTGAGAGTAGATTTGAAGGAGTCAGTGAGAAGAATCAAGTTACTTCAGTTAGCATTGGACAGGCCCAGCTTACCTAGTAAAAAGGGTTAATTACATTATAAGGTGGAAAATACTAAGAAAGGAAGAAGCAAAGATCCGTTGAGAGTCTAGTGGGGAAAAAATAAGAGGATTCAGAAAATGAAATGGAAGAGGGAGCATTTGAGCAAGAATGAAAGACAATTTAAGTGTGAAAAGGGCTGTCTTATCCTGGGTTTCCTAGAAAACAAAAGTCTAGGCAAAGCTCCACTGTTTTTGGCTTTTTTTTTTTGAGACTAGTTCTCGCTGTTTTTGCCCATGGAACCACAGGCTCACGTTGCCCGGGGTTCAAGCAATCCCCTGCCTCAGCTTCCCAGGTAGCTGGGATTACAGGTGTGCGCCACCACGCCCAGCTATTTTTTGGGGACTAGGTCTCGCTATGGGCCCCAGGCGGAACTCGAACCACAATCCCTGGCCCTGGCTGTGGCTTCCTAGGCTGCCACCTACAGGCATGTGCCACCATGCCTGGCCCAAAGCTCAACTGTTAACGAAAGAATGAGGAAAAAGAGAAATGAGGTGAGGGAAAAATTGGTAGCAAACACAGTGCAGCCTCTTACTAAACTGACCATCACACAGGCAGAAACTTACCCAACCAGGACATCTCCAAAAAGGTTACACATATCCTCCACACCTCAGAAAAGTCTACTGAAGAATGAAGCCCCAATGTACTGATTTGTCACTCCTGTTTCCTGACCCCATTGTCAAGGTTTGCCCCTCACTGAGTAAATTATCCTATATTTTCCAGTCACTTAACCACTCCTGTACTTCTGCATAAGCAAGATCTCAGATTTCTGTGGCATGATCCTTCCTGAGTCTGGAATTCGTGGGAGGAGTCAGAGTCTTCAAGATCCAATTGTGAAACCACTTGAATCTATTGGAGTCTGTAGAATTGGTCATGGAGGCAGTAACGGGGCTGAGCAAGCAGAGGAGGGTCAGAAGACTGGTGGAAAATCTGAGGCAATACATGAAAAGTGTCAAATATACCCTCAAATGTATAACTGTGGCATAGACATTTCCACTTGGATGATCCACAGGCATCTTAGTCTTAACATGTCTAAAATATTTTCAGACCTTCTTATTATAATATATTACATATCTCCAGAAAAGTTCTTTTTTAAGCCACATAGGGAGAGAACATGTTTGCAAAATATTAACCTTACAAAAGACCCGTTCTTGAAGAATATATAAAAGCTACTTTATTATTTTGTTTTGTTTGAGACTAGGTCTTGCTATTTTTTGCCCATGGATCTGCAGGCTCACGTTGCCCGGGGTACCTCAGACTCAAACAATCCCCAGCCTCAGCTTCCCAGGTAGCTGGGATTATAGGCGCACACCACCACGCCCAGCTATTTTTTTGGGACTAGGTCTCACTACGTGCCCCGGGACTTGAACCGCAATCCCTGGCCCCAGCCGTGGCTTCCTAGGCTGCCACCTACAGGCATGTGCCACCATGCCCAGCCTTATAAAAGCTACTTTATTTATTTTTTTTTAAATTTTTTTATTTTATTTTATTTTTTTTTTTTTGAGACAAGGTCTCGCTGTTTTTTTGCCCGTGGAACCGCAGGCTCTCGTTGCCCGGGGTACCACGGACTCAAGCAATCCCCAGCCTCAGCTTCCCAGGTAGCTGGGATGACAGGCGCGAACCACCACGCCCAGCTATTTTTTTGGAACTAGGTCTCGCTGCGGGCCCCAGGCGGGACTCGAACCGTGATCCCTAAGCCCCGGCCACTTCATAGGCTGAAGCTTACAAGCACGAGCCACCGTGCCCGGCCATAAAAGCTACTTTAAATTACTGAAGCAGGCAACCCAGTAGAAAGAAAGAGACAACAGTCTTAACATACATTTCATGAAAAGGTAACTCCAATGCCCATAAATACATGAAAACACCTTGATTAACAATCAGGAAATTTCACTTTAAAGCATGCTGATACATCTACTTATGAGTGACTCAGTGAGAAGGAGAGACCAGCTAGAAAAAAATATAATAATAAAAAAATTATATTTTCAAATATTTCAGAGTTCATTTGCATGAGCCAAAATTTCAGAGAAAAGAACCTTCCCCAGGTAACCTGACAATTGTCCAATGCTTTCTTTCCTCATTGCATTTGCTGATTCTAGGCACAGACTAAGGAATGGCTGGGAGGAGTCCTGGTCTAATGAGAGGAATTCCCTTAGGACAAAGAGAAGCAGAAAACTGACAGCCACATTGGCTAGCATACCAAACTGTAATTTAGAAGCACCCCAAATGTGCAGCCAGTTTGTCACATGGGACGTTTTCTGACAGAGTGGAACAGGAAGCTGGTGGGCCTGGGCCAGGGAGGAGAGTGAAATTTCATAGTGTTTAGGAGACAAAGGGTCTTGCTAAAGTGAACGGATCTGCAATAAACACAAAACAGGTTCCCCTCTCAAGAAATTTGCCAGATTTTAAACCTGCACGAGGAGAGCAGCAAAATAGTTAAGTAAAAACTTCAGTTTCCTGTGTCTACCCTTTCCCCTTTAATTCTTCTTTTTCTCCATATAAGAGGGGTAGAGATGTGGCTTTTCTGGACTGAAAGCCAATTTTTTTTCTTTTATGTTTTATTTTCTAATTAAAAAATGAGGAGGAGGGAAGAATTCTCTACTTCCTCCCCCCAGTTTCTTTTCCTTCCCAGCATGTGCCCCAGCATCCTGGGGCTATTTAACAAAAGAGATGATTGGACTGAATGTGTAAGACTGAAAAACACTCTGTACTGTGTGTTAACCCACAGAGATTGCCAGTAAAGTGGATAACTCCCAAGTGTATCAAGCTGGACACCTGGCCCTAAATATGCAGCGTCCATGTTCTGTCTACCCGTGCTTCTCACTTGAGGTTTTTTTCTTACCTTTCCTATTTTTTAAAAATTTTGTCCCATCCAGTAACATAACACTGTCACATATGGGTTCCTCTGCACATTTTCCTTCTCCCAAAACTGTTTTTCCCTTCAGGGAAAAATATTCCTGAGGCCCCTTTCTCTCTTTGTCCTCATCTTCCTGCCAATAGCTATCCCTTAGGGTTCCTTATTTGCTGAGTTTCTAGCCTTTTCAGAAAATCAGTTGTTGGGGGAGTGCAGGGAGGCTCTTGGGTCTTCCAATCTCATTCTCCACTACCTTGTACCAAACCTCCCTCTTGGAAACTCTCAAAGATCACTGCTGCTGAATTTGGGCATACCTCTAACCAAGATGGAGTCCAGGTAGGATAAATTGACCTCAGAGGTGTATGTGGGGAAGGGAGGAGAGACAGAGTAAGAGGGGAAGAGAGACAGAAACACAGAGAGAAAGAGACAGGGAGACAGGTAATAAGAGAATGAATGCTGTGATTATGTCCCTGGCTATTACGTTTTTGCATAGAGATGGCTAGAATTGGAGCTTCTGAAAATACCAAGAGTTTCTATGGTTTTCATTATACTTTCCTTCCCTTATCTACTTCATAACCAGAAACTCCTTCTCCAGCAATATAGATTCGGGAGCACAAAATAGTAGGGAGGGAGGATTGTGGGTTGACCAAGGCTCTGCATTTGACTGTGTCTCTTACATGACTCATTTTGTAACAAGGGAAAGCTAGTCACTCCCAGCTATAGCCATGGACCCATAGGTCCCTTCTTTCCTGTTTTTTTTTTTTTAATATAAACAATTTTATTTTGTTCTTTGGGTTACAACCTCTGTTATATATATTTTTCCCTCCCTCCTCCCTCTGATGTTCCCTCCATTCTCTCACACCCCATTCTTTGTTGTTTATTAGCTGTGCTGAGTCCATTAGTCTCTTTCCTATGGTAGTGTCTTTTCTCTGGGTGAGGGACTGCGTTGTTGGGTCCAGGAGAACCTTGCTGTTAGATTTTCAGTCTTAAGTTTGCATTGGGTGGCCAGGTTATATCGTTTGTGATCTGTCTATGTTTTCTTGCTGCAGGCCGTCCTCTCCAATCCAATCCCATCTCCATTGCTTTGCTGCTTTTCCTTATGGCTCTGGTGTTGGGCTTTGGGGGTCTTGC
>PVHY01033002.1:0-11457 GCA_004024945.1 Uropsilus gracilis
CGCCAGCCTGCTGCCTCTGTTCTTCCTCAAGAGTCTGGGAGTTCTAGGTCAGGAACTACTTTAGAGCTGCCTGGAGCCTCTACCCACCTGCTTCCCGAGGCACCGATTCACTGTGGGTTCCCCTTCCTAGAAATAGCACTTTGTACTTGGAGCGCTCTATTTCAGTGGTTTCCATTCAAAGTCACACAACATTTGAAAGGGAACCGAACTAGAGGGAAGTGTGAGGAAAGGAACCTTGTGTGGCTCTACCCTTAGTAAACTTGTTGGACTCACACTTGTGTTCCTTCGCTGGGAAGACTGTGATGACAGATCCAACTGGGTGGCTCATGCTATATCAAATAATGTCCTAAAATCTGGAAGCAGAAGTCCTAGATCAAGGTATCAGCAGGTAGTTTCTGAGTCTGGTCCCTTAACTAGGTAGATAGCTGTCTTCTCACTAGATCTTCACATTTTCCCCCCTGTGTACATGTTTTTGTCCAAATTGCCATCTCCTATTAGGAAAATGCTGCAGTGGTTGACCTCATTTTAACTTCATTATATCTAATGAGAGGTAAACTTCAATGCACCAATGTTAGGTAGGGAATAAGCAATGAAACCTATAATATTTAACTTCTGTATCTCAGTTTAATCATCTTTAATTTGGATACTGAATGAATGAAATCAAGAATTTATAATCTTGAGTTTTATATATTAAGGGGGAAGTGCCCATAAAATTTTGAAATATTTTACCACATCTATATTTGTATGTTTTTCCTGAGGAGGAAGTCTATAGTGTTTTATATTTACATATATATCATGTAAGGGTAATTTCCTTCAAAAAATCGAGCATGAATGTCTTAGATTATCTCTATGGTGCTCCTCAGTGCTTAAATTGTATGACTCTATCCTGAAAATAGATGATGCTCTATACTTTCACAAGGTTTACATTAAGGAAATTCTTCCTACTGCTTTTTCAAATGTTTTTTCAAATATAATTTACTCTATTTGAAACTGACTCTAGAACAAACAGTCAAAAAAGGTCAAATGGTACATTTATATTTTTTCATAGTTTTATGAAAGCTATTTTTTTTGTTTGGTAATCATTGGTATATTGAAATGTAATCTCCTTATTGCATAATTGTATTGTATTTTCTTTCTAATCTACCATTTTTGTTGTTCTTTCCTAGTCATTATTCCTGCCCTTTAGTAGGTCAGTGCTGAGATGAATTGTCATGTGTGATTATATATATGCACCCCAAAATATATGCACACAGATGGCAAAATTTGAACAAAGGTAAAATGAATACAATTCTATATCAAACATAGTAAATGTTTATTAACATTTTCTGAATGAAAAGTAAATTAGTGTGTTGACCCCTAGGGAGAACAGTCAAATTGAGTGAATAGTTAAATAACTTCTAAAAATCCATAAGCAACATGACTGCACTAGTTAGAGTTGATTATGAGCTATTTCTTTATTAATCATTTCAGGTAGAAAACAAACCTAGAAAGATGATCAGAAACTATACATATGATTGTGCAATGTTAGACCTGCATGTACATGTATTTATTTATCACTTATTTAATATTTATACACAAGGATAAGTGTGTGTGTAATACAATCAGAGAACAATGCAGATTGCATTGCTTTCATTGGTGATATTTGTGAAGTGAAATTAATGTATTATTTCTTACCCCCATCTCCGACTGAGGTTTGTTGTTGTTGTTGTTGTTGTTTTTCTTACTGTAATCCCACACTTAGTAAACAACATGCTAGGAAATTATATACTGCATTGGAATTTGGAATTTTCACATCTCTGCTCATGTATGCACTTCTGGAGCCTGCTGGGGTGTGTCTGTGTGCAGTGTTGAGAGTGGAGATATAAGGGACATTGACTTAGGAGAGAATGCAGGCCTGAGTCACGGTTTCCACTTTCACTGTTTGCACAGGGGCAACATTTTCACAACAATCATGTTTCTCTATATTTTCTAAGCATACTTCACGGACTCTTCCAGAATATTTAATGGCACCATGCTCAGGATACCACTAATAGCGGTGAGAAGTGTTTGTCGTCATGTGCTCCCAGAAGATCTGTCTCCCCTCACACCTGTTTGAACTATGCTGGTGTTTGACACAGTTTGTCTTCTTCAACACTTTTAACTTCCCCCTCTATCATAAACATTCTCTCATGCATTTGGGGTTAGAGAACTAATGAGAAATATGCTTTGGATACTGTGGTCTATTTTATTTGGGAATCATTAATGTCTAGAGAAAACATCAGCTTTCAAGAGTTCTGCTGAAAGATCACTGCCCTGTCAGGACTGCATCACAAGGCACTCCATTTATCAGCCTTCTTCTGGAGCGACCCTGTGCAGATCTGAACCTCTGGCTCCAGGGAGTCTAGGTTGGACTACGTGATGTGGAGGACACTCAGCCACTGCCTGCAGCCAAAAAAGATTAGTGTCATCAAAAATAGATTAGAGAGTCAGTTAAAAAATTAAAGTAACCCCTTTGTTCTAAAATATCTGTCAAAGTAAGCAAAGGAATTAGCTTTCATTTCAGATTAATTACTGAGTAAATTAGAATTTGGTGTAAGAACATTGTAGATGTTTTTCTCCTGCAACTATGGAAATGGGGAAATGTGTAACATTTATAATTGCTATCTCTAAAGGCTTAAGCATTTATGCAAAAGCCTGATAACCTTCCTGGGGCTCCTGCCTGTAAACTTTTCATCATGGGGGAATTCCTGAAATGTGGACTTTGCCGTTTATGGAAAGAACAATGTTGCAAAGGAAAGAAATTTAAAGTTTGTTATTTCCTAATTCTGTTAATTCCTAATTTCCCAACCACATGACCTTACACCCGCTACTTCTCTCTATTATCTTTGACAAAAGGTGGATCAGAGTTCCATCTCCAAAAATGCATAATGATAAATTGGTGCACTGAGCAGGTAGCAGTGGAAAAAGTAGAGAACATCTTCTCTTCAGTGAAAATCTGGGACATTAACAAAGGCTGCTGGTGTTTGGAAAACAGAAAGTCAGCTCATTGCTCAGCTGTCTGACTCAGCAGAGAAATTCAGTTAACCAGCATGAATTCACTCATGAACAAATATTTACTAAACATTTATTATGTCCTAAGCAATACGTTAAGAGGTTAAAACATAA
Organism: Uropsilus gracilis; assembly: GCA_004024945.1. NCBI lineage: Eukaryota > Metazoa > Chordata > Mammalia > Eulipotyphla > Talpidae > Uropsilus > Uropsilus gracilis. Next base: position 3,145 of record PVHY01033002.1, read on the forward strand.
TAATCATGAAAAAGCCTAGTAGAGCCAGCAGACTATATTAACCAACTGGTCAGTTAAACTCACCAGTAACAATTTATTTCTGTACTCCCAGGGGCTATATGATAAGGCATACATCACTGCTATGGCATTCTTGCCAAAAATGTAAGGACATTCTCATCATAAGAAAATGCCAGACATAAAGGGATTATTGAAGAGAGGAATCCTTCAAAATATCAAGGTCATGAAGGATAAAGGATGAGAAGCTATTTCAGATTGAAAGAAATCAACCAACTGCATGTAGGATTGTGGGTTAGATTCTGAGCCAAAAAAAGAGAACATAAGTGCAAAAACTGCTTATATTTAAGAGAAGTTTGTGGTTTCATTAAAAGCATCATTTTTGTAAGTGTGATCTTCTTGGTTTTGATAATCATAAGATGTTCACATTAGAAGAAATGGGAAAATATGCAAGATTTTCTGAATACAATTTTTGTAGCATTTATTGAAGTCTGATATTATATATAAAACACATGAAGAAATAGTCATCAGTGAAATATAAATCAGGACCACAACGAGATACCACCTCATACCTGTGAGAATGGCTCTTTGCAAAAATACCAGGAAGACAAGTTCTAGAAGACAAGGTGTAAGAAAATATGGACCACCGCTACACTGATAACTGGATATATAGACTGATCTAGCCCCTGTGTAAAAACAGTATAGAGGGTTGTCAAAGATTTAAAATGGGTCTACCACAGGACTCAGCAATTCTATTTTTAGGTATCTGCTCGAAGAAAACAAAAAAAATTAAATCAAAGGGAATCTTGCACTTCCATAATCAGTGCAAGACTATTTACAATAGTTAAGTTTGGAAACAGCCTAAAATTTTCCAAAACTGATGTTGTACATATAACATATATATGTATATATAATATACATATATACACACATACTATATGTGCACACAGAATACACTGTTCATCACAAAAGATAAACTCTTACCATTTACAACAACATGCATGAAGTTGGAAAGGATTATACTTAGTGAAATGAGAAGGAGAAAGACAAATATCTAATGGTGTCACACATGGGATATAGAGAAACCAAAATAGTTGGATGAAACCAAAACAAAAAACCTTGAAAGCTGACTCTAGAACCAAGGCAACCAGAGAGGGAGGAAGAAGGGTGAAAACAAATTGGGGAGGGGGCACATGGGCTATGGGAGTGGACTAGATGTGCTTTGGCTGTGTAAACTATGGCAACACCTGGAAGGGGAGGGGAAGCCTGCATTTCTAAAATACAATCTAATGTCACCCCAACAAAAAATGAAAAATAAAATTTAAGCCCTCAGAACTAAAACAGATGTCCCTGCTCTCATAGAATTTACCCTCTAGTAAGGAAGATATTCAATCAAATAATCATGTGAATGATTATGTAATTATAAGCATAGATGAGTGCTTTCAGGGAAAGAAACTGCATGAGAGTTTAATTAAAACAACCATTAAGAGAAAACACTTATTTAGTGCATATGGTATGTCAGAAACTGTTTTTAAGTATTCTACAGATATTAATCATTTAAGTCTCTCCCATTTATGGTTCCCACTGTCATTTAAGTGCGGATGATGTCTTCAATCAGTACATTTTTTTTTTCATTTGTGCAGTTACTCATAGCTGGACATCTCTCATGCACATGGCAAGGGGTTTCAAATTCACAAGAGCCAAGGGAGTTGGGGGGCATTAGCTCCTCTTTGGAATCCTGTTTCTCTTCCATGATGAGATCTCAGATGACATCCAGTTCAGAAAACCTAACAAGTTTGTTTTACTTACTCTAATTATGCTCCTGGAAAGTTTTCCTTTATACGGGAACTTTCCAAAAGGCAAGTGTATTTGTTCCTTTATTTACTTGTGCCATATAGGAGTATATTTGCACTACATGGAACAAATTTTAGCTCTCTGAGATGCAAATAACGCCTTTCTTTGGCTGACCTTTGTACACACCACTCCAACCTCTTGACTCCCTTCTTGTTTGATGCTCTTCAGGTAACCACCTCATATGATTGACTCAATTCTCTTCACACTTTGAAGGTTATTTTCCCAGGCTTCAGATGAGTGCCTTAATTTGGTGGAAAGCAAAGTCATTTTCTGTACAGTTTATGAATGTCACAATTACACTCTAAATAGTTTAATTGTTTTGTTTACTACTAGGTAATTTCATATTTGCATATCCGGTATAACTTTTTCAAAGTGTGTGTCCACTACCCGTGGTCTACAAACTCCTGGAGTTGCTGCTTCTTTTTCCAATCATGTCCATGTATGTCCGGTTGGCCTATTGCCCTCAAGATTCTGTTTTTTTAATATTCACCATAAATAGCATCACAGAAAATGAAAACCATTCACCACCAATCCTGATTTTCCCAACAACAGAGTCAGATTTATGTTACTGTGTCTCAGTTTTAGATTCCCACCTGCTTCTGTCTAAATTACAAGCTGTACTTAAAACATTCAGACACAAGATGGGGACAATGGTGCCTCTGTAAGTCACAACTCTATGAATCTAGACTTGCTTCACCATTGATAGCTAAGCTGCATTCAGTAAGAACTTCATGACTTTTATCTTTGTAGGAAACTTTTGCGCTTACCTGCTTCCCTACACTGCTTGCTTTCATAAGCAGTGGCAGCGCAGGGGGTGAGTCTGAGTCATAAACACTCGATCATTGTAACATGTCAAATCTGTCCAAAAGAAACATCTTTATATCTCTGATTATTTTGTCATTAGTTTAAGAAGGTTTCTGGAGTTCCCGAACACCACGATGAAGTGTGATGCATGTATACATTTATCTGAAGACTAATGCCTCCCAGACATTGAATATACCAAGACAAACAAGAGATCCCCAGAGTGCTCATCTGCTACAAGACTTATTTCATACTGGATCAATTATGCAGATTGAGCTGTGAAGATAGCTCCCTCTTTTAGCACGGCGTGATTACTCCTGAACTCACGCTTCCAATGCAGCCTCACTGGAAATACCAGACAGATCCTGAACCACCTGCTTCCATCTGGAAAATATGCTTTCTTTATTGGGGGAAGGGTGAGGATTGAAAAAAAATTTACAGCATTACTATTCATATACACTTAACATCAAACAATGTTTGGGGTTAAGTGATCCAAGGAGAGACATTTACATAGGTGTGTTTGACTTTATAATAAAAGCTATAAAGAATAGCAACTACTTCTTAAAAGTTTAGCAATCTTAACAGTTATTTATTATTTCAGAGACTTGAAAAATGAGGCTATTACAACAGGTTCATCCTTGTAGACAGTCTTTTAAAACCCCTTTTAAAGAATCACTTGACAGGAAATATTTGAAATTCCAAAGAGTAATTTACGTGGGCTAGGAAAATTAATAAGGATGGTTAATAAAAAAATAATGAGATTAAAAGTAAGGATATATGGAGAAATGCTATCTGGTTAGAAAACGCTTGGGAAATATTTTTTATTGCTAGAAATGGGAATCATTCTCTTCTGCTTTTCTCTCTATGAGGTCCAGACCTCATAGTTTCTGCCGGGAGTATGTGACAGCTACTTTCTCTGTTCCGTTTTCACATGTTCCTTTCTTCATGGGATTGTTTGTCCTGGGGAGAAAAATGTCTTATTCTAAGTTTTATTCTCAACTGGTAAGTTCTATGTTTTCTCTTCTGTACAAACCTCTAAAACTAAGAGTATTCAGTTTAAGAAAATTAGGTACATGCTCTCTTATATCCGGAAATGCAGAACAACCCATAAACCTTGATATGCTGGTTTGACAGATTTCCAGTGGTTTGTCACAGGTAAGATACAGTCATTTGAAAAACAGCAATCCTGGCTCTTGGATAAAACCAAATGGTCCTCTTGTGTCCTTGTTGGTGCAAACCAGAAGCTCAGTGTTCTTGGAAATGTTTGCACATTTGAAAAATTGCATATTTACCTCATTTTAAAAATGACACACCCACATACAACATTGACAAGTCATAGATATAAATCTCAGCTAGTTGAAGGTACTTTTACTTCAAGGCACATAAATCTTCTAAGTCCATCCATTAATTTTATGTAGTTTTAATTACAGCTTCTAACCTCTGTGATTACTACAGCCAGTATGTTTCCACTTCTATTAACTGACACTGAGCAGAAGTATATGAGGTAGCAACTTTGCTTGGCTAACTAACAAACACTTGCCCCTATAATTTTTCTGTGTTCAGTGTTTTCAATTCAATCCCAGTTTCGTGCCTCGGTTTCTTTTAATGAAAGCTGGGGATTCTGGAGCATCTTACTTGCCTTACCGGGGCATGAAAATTATTTTAGGTTTACAAGCTCTCTCAATACATTTTTTTTAAAAAAGCTCTTTATGCATGTGCTAACTATTGCCTTCAGAACTAACCTATATTTTATCAAATATAATGGAGTCAATTATTTAAAAATGTAGACTAAAACTTGTCTACGACTGACTAAAATGAAAGGAATTCAAATATAAACCTTTTAGGTATGTGTGTTTTATAGAGCTCCTAAAACACATGCCATCTAAAATCACAATAGTAGAATTTTCCTGAAAGTTACCGCTAAACGTGAAAGTCACTTATACGGAAAGAATTTGTATTGCATTTGTGAAAGCAAAATTACAATAGCTGACAAAACATGAAAGTTTCATCATGGTGGATTAGAGTCGCAAGGAACTCAAAGGAATTTATCGTTATTCAACATTTCAGCTAACATTCTTGTAAAGTCTCTTCTGGGAGTAGATTTGTCTCCTCACTCTGTAGGAAGCCCATACACATGAAAAGGTTAGATTAGAGACACATAGTAAATAACATAACAAACAGTCCCTATCATGTTATTCTCCACTGAGCATAAAGCAAGCAGGCAAGCAGATGTGTAAGGAGAAATCCCTGCTCCACTGGCCATTATGACCCTGCACAGGGGACAGCTCCCTCATGCCCTACAAGCTCAGCAGTGGATCAGGCACTGCCATTCTGTACTGTCCGGACAGGTGTGCTTTCCCCCTCTTCAAAAGTAAATCATGGTTGCAAAATCCCTCTTTCCTCTGAGTTGAAGTTTTTTCTTTAGGAAATGACATTCTCTTAGGTGAAGAGATTGGAAACAAAGATATTTGGATTGAATGCTTTTCTGTTTTTGTGTTCATACTTGGTGAAATACTATTGTTTTGTTTATTTGTTTTCTAATAATATCTATTTAAGGTCATTTTCCTGACATATACCTTACATATACCCTTTACTTTTTCAGATATCTTTCTATAACCACTACGCGGACCACAAGAGAGAGGAGAAATTGAAATTTTTCTGGTTTATTTGTCTCAACTAGAGTAGTGATTTTTAATCTCATTAGCTCAAGCATTGTTTTAGTTTAGTTCCTGCAGAAACTTATCCTGAGACAAAGATTCCATTGGGTGTGGCTTTTGGGGAGGTGTGACCTCCCCAAGAAACATGACTGCAGAAAGAGAGATGAGACTGGAAGTGGAGGCAGAGAGCAAAGTAGATGTCATTAAACAGTTCTACTATGGGTAATTGGAGCTTAATTCCACTGGAACTCTGGAATTTAGTACAGAACTGAGACCTCAGAGTTCTTACTGGATGGGAGAGGAAGGTAAACTACATCCTAACTCCACTTCTCTAGTGATTACTAGCTATGGGAGGGAAGGGCACTGGTTTGCACATTCTGCCTGCCATGTAGAGAGGAAGAAAGGTTATATCTTATGGGCTATGTAAGAGAGAAAGGGAGAGAGAACCAACCAAGATCAGCTATCCATTGATTAACTAATGGTAGCTGTTGGATTTCTAGCTATCTGTAGAATCCTCGGTGTATACTGATTAAAAGAAAGTAAGAGTAAATATTGCTAACTATTGATAAGTGATTTTAGGATAGGTACTAAACTCTTGAAATGCATTTATGGATCTTAGATTTAGAATACTTAAAATAGACTGGAAACATCTTGAGGGTAGAACGTTTATAACATTATTATATTCTAGAACCTGGTGCAATTTCTAGCTTCAAAGAGTTTCACAATAAATATGTGTTCAAAAAATTATAAAAAGAATAAGTAGGAAAGGTGAAGAAGATGGTATGCTCAATCTGTTAATATACAAAAAGTTTAAAATTAAACAGAGTTGCCAATTGTATTGGGAATGATCTTGATTTTTTGAGACCCAGGTGAGTAAGATAGGCTTTATTCTAAAGCCTGCAGAGATTTTCAGAGCTGAAGAGTAATTTGCTTTTGAATTGTTTAAAAAATATGAGGTTTGTAGCTCAGTAAATAACTGAAAAGATGAGGGGAAAAAGCCGATAAATATCAGTTCCCTATTCCAAAGTTTTCAGAAACCTCAGCATTTTAATTTATTTCTACAGGGGACAGTAGGAATAAAATACTGGAAACCCAAGCCTTGTTTGGTCTTAAAAGTTCTGATTTGACAGGGTTTTTGGAAGACCGTGTGTATCCTAGGCCTCTGGATTGGGTGCCAGGTATTTATAGCAGAACACTCCACCATCTATAGGGAGGGGCTGGCTCCCTGCCCTTCAGCTGCTGGAACTTGGTGTTTTGATCTAGGTTTGTCAAACTGGATGCTTTCTTTTGAAACACTAAATCTTCAGTGATGATGCAAGTAGGTACAGAAACATGAAGATTTTTCATGGACTCTTGAACTGTGTCTGCCATTGCCATTGGGAGGTGTGCAACACCAGAGGAAGCTTCGTGTGGATCAGGTATGTTTCCTGCTGAGTAGGTTCCTTTTGTTCTTTCATGACTTATGAACCTCTTTTCCAGACTTCTGGTTGATTTCTGATTTTCTTCCAATGAACTTTTTTTTGTCCAAGTCATTCCAAGAGTAATTGCTTATTTTTCTGCCATCAGGAACATAGTTGATAAGGTTTTCTTTAGAAATTATTTACTGATTAAAACTTTTAAAGAGATGGAGTGAAAACGAGAATGTAAGGAGAATGGGCACCTCAGATTTGAGATGGGTTCTCCCGGCTGAGGACTAGAATACACAGTAAGACAGTTCTGGGGATTTATTTGCCCTTTCTAGAAACCAAGGTAATTGGGTACTTCTGACAGCTGTCAAATCAGACACTATGCTTCCTGCTGTTTTAGCTTGATTTCATTTATTTGTTTGTTTATTTAAATCTGACGTGAGTTATACAGTAGTTTTTAGAATCTCCTAGGGTATATCAGAATACCATGGTGAGTTTGCAAAAATGATTGCTGAATCCTATACCCACAGACTCTTATTTACTTAGGGTGGTGCACAATTTGCATTCTAACAACTTCCAGTGATGAACTTTGAGATTCTCTGAATCAGTAGATTTAGAAGCCCTGATTCAAACCAACCTAAGGGTTCCCATGAGCTAAAAGTAGTAGCGGAACCTGAGAAGAATCTGGGTAGTTTTGGCCTGGGTTAGGACACCAGCTGTCTTATTTATTGCTTAGTTTTTTTAGCCTTGGGCATGGTTTTTCAATGCCACTATTTCCTTGCCTATGAAATTGTAAAGCACCCAAATATCATTCAGAAAATGAGATGAATCTGAATTTCTTGAAAATCATGTTAAAATAAATGTGTGGCCTTGAACACATCCAACCCAGATCTATGTTAAGTTCTTCTGAAATTTAGCCAGAACTCCTGATACATGATCCTTTATTCTTATGGGAACATAAGATCATAATTTGGCTTTTCCTAGTGACTCAGGCTCATCCCAAGGACCAATGATTACTGTACAGCAATTTTATTGCTTTTTCTTATTGTTGTCTCTCAAGTCTAAAGTTTTGTCCTGCTGGGCATGGTGGCGCATGCCTGTAGGTGGCAGTCTAGAAAGCCGCATCTGGGGCCAGGGATCACAGTTGTAGGCCCCCTGCCAGGGGCCTAGTCCCAAAAAAATAGCTGGGTGTGGTGGTGGGCACCTGTAATCCCAGCTACCTGGGAAGCTGAGGCTGGGAATTGCTTGAGTCTGTGGTACCCTGGGCAACGTGAGCCTGCGGTTCCACAGGCAAAAATAGCGAGACCTAGTCTCAAAAAAAAAAAAAAAAAAAAAAAAGTTTGTCCTTGTTCTGTGGCACCCCGCCCCAACTTCTAATTGGCATTAATTGTGCTGTGATATGATTAATCAGACTGCTGGCACTGTCAGAATGTCAGAATGCCAGATGCCTGACAAGAGCCTCTGGAGCTGACTGTCTGCATTATAGGATTGAGACTTTCTAGTTCATAGTTATATTTTTGAATTGATGATTATAGGGTAAGTGAATTAGCCAGGCTCTTGCTTTCATTATCCAGCACCAGGCGTATCGAGTCTTCCCCATG
>PVHY01033003.1:0-11460 GCA_004024945.1 Uropsilus gracilis
TTTTTTTTTTTTTTTTTTTTTTTTTTTGTAGTATAATAATTCAAGAGCTGTTCCTGGAAGGCAGGAAAACAGAAAGAATATATAAAGAGGTTTAAAACAAAAAAAAGAAAGATTTTATGTGATGGTGATTTAGATTTAGGTTTGGTTTTTGCCATTATGTAGAATGAAAATGTGAACAATGTGAGCTTGGCCATGTGGCCAAGGCCTGGGGCCTGCAGCCTTTGGCGGGCATTAAAGCTTGTGTGTTAAAGTCAGTTAGGGAGTTTGCAGATTTGAAATCCGTGTTGGAGTTTGTTTTGCTGAGTTTGACTTGTGTCTGGAAGAGGCCATGCAAAAGTTAGGCCTGAGAAAAAAGTGAACTTTGCTGGGTCCAGTATCATGAAGTTTTTTCTACTATCTGGAGGACAGGGGGAGAAGACGGCATGGAAGAGAAGGAGTATGCCAAAGTAAGATGTCTTCCAGCATCTGGAGATAAACTCTGACTGGACATTGGTGAGATGATCAGGACCAAGAGACTGAGGATTTTTAGGCAATCTGGGAAAGGATTTGGGACAATGTTGAAAAAGATTTTGGACAATGTTAAAGTAATCTGAGTTTTACTTACATGTTTCTTTTGTAGTAATTAGGAAATCACTTTGTTAGAAATAAATTCATCCACACTAATAGTCTTGCTTCAACTGGGATTTTTGGTGAGAAGGCTGGGGAATGGTGGAAAAAAACCACAAAGGTTTAAAAGAGGGCAAATTGAGGCAAACTAGTTTAAAGTTTAAACTGTGTTTCTAAGGGTATTTTTTTTAGGTCTAAAAGGGGGGGAAGAAAGCTGAGAGAAGCTGGTAGCTGAGTTTTGCATACCAATGGTGGAGGTGAACAGTGAAAATGTTAATGAACTGTTTTGAGCCTGCTTCCTAGGGAGAGAAGCAGGTAGCCACCAAAAGAGCCTGGAACAAATGGTCTTTAGGATTGCTATGCTCCAAGCTATGTTTTCACTTGTCTGGCTCTTGAAGTCCCAATCCCCATCAAGAGGAGGCATTAGACATCTCTTACTAGACTGGCTAAAGTCTGTTCTTTTGAGATAAAACTGGACACATGCACGTGGACCCAAGAGAAGAATGACCAAAACCAAAGGAGTTCTTATTCTTTAGTTCTTGTGCAAGTAAAAGAAGTCAGAGTCCAGTGAACATTTGTTTAGAAAAACTACTAGGCATCAGAAACTCCACATAACTATGCCTATTGTAAAACAAGAGAAAATTTAGAAGAAAGTCACAACGTAAAGTCAAAGTGAATAAGTTCCTGATAAAAACCTCAAGAACCTAGACTTTTTCAGCACAAAGATGTTAATATTAAGTAAATATCTCATAGTAGGAAATTGCTTTCAGTCCTTAGCTGCAATACTAGCAATTTTACTAGACATAGGGGTAACTATATTTGTTTATTTACCATTTCCTCTTTTTTCAATTAATTTGCGATACCTTAAAATGATTTTAAAAAATCTAGTTAGTGAAAAGATTGAAAATTAGGACAGTTATTGCAAGAAATTGAGAAGAAAAAAGAAGGAAATAATAAAGTGGTATAACTCTTACATTTTTTGCTTAAAGAAAAAAGGCATTGCTAAAGACTTCCAAGCTTCAAAAATAAAACAAGTATTTCCTTATGGAACTCAATTAATACTTAACTGTTATTTTTTAACCTCATAGCAGCTATTTTTGTTCACAGTGGTTTATAGTTGATCAACTCATATTCACAGTAATCTATCAGTGCAAGATGTTATCCCGGTAGTTGACTGAGGTGGAGGACTGTGGGTGATTTGGTGGTGGGTGTGGTGTGATGACAACACCTGAAATGATAGACTCTGTATTTCTATAACACAGTGATGTAAAGTAATGTTCCCTCAATTTTAAAACAAAAATATTCCAGAAACTCAGGACATACAAAGAAGTAAAAAGTCGGGTCTCTACTTCCATGAAATATAATTAAGCTGTGTTATAAGGCACAAATGTTGCGACACAGACAAAGATAGCAAGAAATGCAATAATAAGGAATTTCTCATGGCAGGTCACAATAACTGCAAACTGAATATTGCAAATCCTAGATCTCACAATGTTGCAAACCCTAGATCTCAGACTAGGGCCTCTGCTGTGAGCTTGCCGGTCACAAGGAGGAAGAGAATCTTGGAGGGCCTGGAAGAGGGCTTGGGGAGCAGGAAGGGCAGGCAGAGTATCTGGCGTGGGAAGACAGGACAAAAGAAGTAAGAGTGTATCTGATCAAACTGGAGCTAGCAGAAGGTTTCTCTGAAAGCACTAGGTTAGGCAGGTTAAATATTTTGTGACTATCCCAGCCTTGAATTCTCCAGTTAAGAAATTTCTGAAGAGGGGCTCACGCGGCGGGCAGGGGGAGGCCTGCTCTCAGCGGCCACAAGGGTGAATAGGCCCAGGGCCGCGCTAGTCCTCCCTGCAGGCTGGGTCCTCTGTGTCCGGGATCAGCTGGTCTGCCCCGGTCCGCAGGTGCTTGCGTGGAAGCTGGGGGACGGGCACTCTGCAGCAGCCTCCGGGCTCCCGTGGTTGGCATCCGAGGAAGGTGGAGGCGGCGCAGTAGCAAGACATTAATCCCCTCTCTGGATACTCCCACTCCAACCAGTCCTTATCAGGAACAAGAGCTCGGTAATGCACGCCACAGAAGAAATATATGAGGGGAACATTTGAGTAAGAGCTCTGGAGAACATTTCCCCAGGGTAGAACCAGAAAGACCCTGGAGCTGGCTAAGGAACACAGGACTGTGAGACCAACCATAGAACGACAACTGGTATTGTTCCAACGCTATCATCCTTGGCAAGGCTAAGGAGCCAGAATTGTGGCTTCAAGAGGCCTCCAGCTGAAGTATTGCACACCCTCCTCTGGGCAGAGGAAGGTTGACCACAGAAAGAAGGCAGCAGCCTGACAGCTGAGCAGCGGTTTATGAACAAGGAAAACAACCAGAGCAACCTTCAGTCGACATATCCCCCTTCCAGGGAATTTTCTCAAACGACAGTATGGAAGAGACACGCAGAATGGAGGAACTGGTACTATCGGATTCCAAACAAGCTTGGAAGGTGGCTCGATGCAAGCTAAGACTGGAAATGTAAGAGGCGTGGTCTACTGCGCCCCTGGAACACTGAAATTCACTCAGGATATGAACAATGTTCCACAGGGAAAGAAAGAAAAAAAAAAAAGACTTAAGGGCTAATTGGTCCAACAAACAGTAAAGAGAAAGGAGAGGGAGTGACCAGAGGGTGGGTTGGGGGGACATTCCAAGGGGACCAACAACTGTGGGGGGAGGAACAAATGTGTGTGATGCTAAAAGTAAATAACCAATAAAATAAAATAAAAATAAATTTCTGAAGAGAACACCAAAATCAACTTCTTAGAGCCATTATTTTCACAAACTGGTTAGCATTTTGAAGAAACAATCTATAATTCTCTATAAATATTGATTCAGTTAATTTTCATGACAACCCTTTAAGGCAGATACTAGAACGATAATGCACAGAACACAGAGCCACTTGCCTTGTCCATACAGCTAGTGAGAGGTAGAGTATTCACAGCCAGAAGTCTGGCTCCAGAGTCTGTGCTATTCACCACTGAGCTGTACCCTACAAAGAACAACCAGCAAGGACTCTGCCTCCAGGAAACAGGTCTGGGTCAGAGCAATGGTGGCAGCCGAGGAGGAGAAGGGATACTGGAGGAATAATGAACAAGACAAAATAATGAACAGGACTGGTGGAATATGAGTGGGCCTAAAGGATAATCGGGTGGTGTTAAAAGTCATAAGTACAGTTCAAGTCTGCTATTACGTAAACGAAGAGTCACCATATATAATAGTCTGGTCATTAAAATTTTAGGGACATTGTGCCCTTGGAATGGTTTCAAGCACTATTTCCTAAAATTTTTATTCAATATGAAGTCAGTATTAAAAATAAAAAATGATTTATATTCAGTCAATTAAAAAAATAAAAGTGATTGAAATGATGTGAAATATAGATAAATAAATTTTTTTAAAAAAGTGAAAAAAAATAAAAAAATAAAAGTGATAACAAAGGAAAAGTCAAAGAGAACCTGGAATTTATGGTTACTCTGGAGAGGAGCAAGCCTGGTCAAAGAAGATAGATACAAATGTGGATTTAAAAAGCATGAGCTCCTTGAGGTCAAGCAAACTTAGGTTAAATCTGACAGTGTGACTCTGGGCAAGGTATGCAGTCTCTCTGTTTCTTTCATCTGTTACAGGAACAGTTACAGTAACTGAGATGATATAAATCAGGGGTTTAGTCTGATAAGGAAAGAGACTTCCACTCAGATCCCTGAGGCTGCTGGAAATGCGGAACCCAGTCTGGGGATTAGTTCAAGGCTGGAGAATATGGATATGGAGCAATATTCAAGAAGTAATATGATTGCCACTATGCTGGGCTCTTCAAATGCCCTAGAAGTCATGTCTGTACATCCTCTTAGAGACATACATCCTACCCTTAAATACCGCCATGGGGCCAGAACTGAATGGATCTCTTCCACTGTCTTTTGAGCTGAATGTTCCAAACAACTGGTCATTGGCCTTTCCCTTATTTTCTTATCCGTGAAGTCTGGTAGGTTCCCATGCTCATATTTCCTCATATTAACCTCCTTTCAGAAAACACTCCAACAGAAGGGTTATTGGGGATCCCAGGCCAGTAGGGCAGAGTTTCAAAAAAAGCATGATCCACAATGGGCCAGGTTCCAGGAAGAGTGAGGAGCAGACAAATGTCACTTGATTTAGCTGGTGAGCTAATGGTGGCTTTTAAAGATGCTAAGCATGAGGGGCAGAGGTCACACTACAGGGATGAAAAACATAGGAGCTGTGAATCACATGTCAATGATGGAAAAATAAAACTATGGAAAAAGGGGATCACATCAGCTGAAGTTTTTCTCAGATTAGGAAAAAAAGTTAGTTTTGTTTTTTCCAACAGAGGATAAAGAAAGAAAATATCAAACTATATCCAAGGTATAGTGGAACTTACTGTGGGTGAAATATGAAATACTTATATCTATTTGTGATCAAGAATAGACTTCACTTTCTAAAAATTTAAATAGCAAGTAATACATAGATATATAAACATAGGCACTCTTTCACTTAGATCTTTGAAAATAATGCACTTGAAAGCACATAAATGCAAATACTTTCAAAATTATGAACCTTATACTACTCTCTGACCCCTGTTGATTAAATTCAATTGTCATAAAAACAAGTCATTGAAGTATTCAGAATCAGTTAACAGAGATCTATCTGGCTGATTTTCATTACACCTTTAATTAGCAGTATTGGTTTCAGTATCACAGTGCAATGGTTAGTGGCTCTAAATGAATTGATTGCCCAGCCACCAGCTGACATTTTGAGAACCTTGATACATCATCACTTTTTTCCTGCTACTAATTAAGATTTATATCATCCACTATATTAATATTGCAAAGGCCTTTGTGATGGAGGCAGGGTTTTTCCACTGCCTTTGTGTTCATGAGTCTCATCAGTTACAGTGCACCCTCTGGGATCATAGGCACACAAACACCACTCCAGAGACTTGGCTCAAACTGGATCCTCTGTTGATTCACTCAACAACATTTATAAAAAGGATGACCACATGCAAATCACTGTGCTAATGCCAAGCACAAGGGAGGAAGAGAAGAAACAGAAGTACAAGATGAATAAGGGCCCTTGCTCTGAATTTAAGAAGCTTGGTGACTCCAGAGGACACACACACAATACTCATTATAATACTTTAGCATGTAATTACAAGAGGATAGAAATCATGTGAATGGGGACACAGTAGAAGAAGTAATCAGTCTGATTTCTAACAAGAGGCTTTTTGCAAGATGTATTATTATAAAGATTCAATGACTTAACCGAGACCATACAACTGAGAAGGGGACTTTTCTCAAGTAAACCCACGACCAGCTTGGACATTTGTGAAGAAGGTAACTGGTCCAGTCTAGTCCTAGTTCCCAGTTCCTGCAGGATGACAAACTCTGCATCCAACTCTGCCCCGGCCTTCCATGCTCTGATCAGCTTGCCTGTGCCTGGCCTGCCCTAACTTCTCCCTTCTGCTGACGTAGCAAGTTCTACCATGGCTCACTCAATGATGGAGACACTGTTCCAGTTACAACATGCGTTCCAGTTACAACATCCTTACTACCCAAGGACTTTTTTAAAGCCCTCTTCCAAGACTCACTTAAGAGATTTTATTTAAACTGATAGCCATGGTATATTTAAACTAGCCTGGGTATACTAGATGTCTCCAGATCACATTTTGAGAAATGAGGCCTACTCCAGCCCTCCCACTTTACAACTGAGGAAACTCAACTGTACCCAAGAGGTTAATTGCCTGGGACCCGGTTGTGGATAGTAGCCACATAACACTCATTTTGAGTGTTTGATGTTTTACACATTTTGCAAATGTTTCCAGATGTTTTACACATGCAGTGATAATTCCTTTAATTCTCACCTCAATTCTGCAAGATAGCTAGATATGGATAACATCTCTCTTTCTAGAGGAGGAAACTGAGGCACAGATATGTGAACTAAGTTGCCCAAGGCTACACCGCAAGAAAATGTCACATCTTTGAATCCAAAGTGCCCAACTCCAGAGCCCACCATGATTGTTACCCCACAGGGCAAAAGTAGATCAGAACCTAAGCCCAGATGCATACCACCACACCTTCAAGGCTGTAATTCTCAAGGAGGGAATTCAGGCTATTCTGTTGGCCACAGAGAGTTTCAGTGTTTCTTTCTTTCCAAAAAGAACTGACATGTTTCCAAGACTTTGCCACATGGTTTCTTTTCCCTTGCAACATTCAATACTTCCCTTTGCTAAGAACGTATTGAGAACTACTATAGAAGCCCAACTTCAAAACTACTAGCAAATTTTAGCTGCCATTTTCTTTAAGCAATTAAACTGATGTATTCCATTAGCAGTTCCAGTAGGGGCAGGAAAGGAAGACTCATCACAGTCCATCATTGAAAGTGTGCTGAGTATCAAAACCCCCAAATTAATACCTTCAAGTTGGCCTAATTGTTGAACTTTCTACAAAGAGACTGAGAAACTGAGATTCTCAGACTCAAACAGACTAAGAAACTGAGATTCTCATGGAAAAGCTTGGGAAAGTCTAAAGTTCCAGACCATTAAGAAGACAGTCTGGGGAGTCTGATGGACAGAAATGAGCCCCAAACAGAACGACCTGACTAGAGATTTGAGTGCACCCATCTGCTTGAGAGAATAACCTTCACAATCTCTGGCAGGCTGTAACATCAATTAAACAAATCTTGTTATTTCTGAGTCCCTTTGTTTAAAAAAAAAAATTCTCCCTGGTCTCATCAGTGATCCCATCCTTGCTGCTTTGTGGCCTGGTGCTGATAGCTAAAGGTTCTCATTTCAGCTGGTTCTGCAACTCTGACTCAACTGCCAACTACTTCCCAACTTTCAAAAATCTCATTTCCAGGTCCCTGCTGTTTTCCTGCATGAGGCTGATTGCAGGGTCTGGTTCCCAGGAGGCACCCAGCCTCAGCTTCCTGCCAGCTTCTTGCCACATGGCTTTGCTCTCAGGGCCTCCGTCTAGCTGGCAAACTGCTTCTTCACCAACCTAATGTTCTTTCCACCACTCCATTCCCTCAGGATGCCGGTGTGAAAAGGCTTAGGGTGCTGTCCTGCTACCAGTATAAGACAGAGCTCCCTTGGGCTGTCTTCGTGTTCCCTCCAGCTGCTGTTCTCTGGATGGTCAGAACTCAAGCATCTTCAGGAAATGGTGTTTTCTGGGATTTTCCTGCTGACCACGCTAGGACCGGAAAAGTCATGGGCTACACTGCCTGGGAACTAAGTGGTTTCATTAGTTTTGCCACATTCCAGACTTTTGTAAATAGCCTTTATCAGGGTAGAGAAGTTTCTGTATCCTCCTAGTTTTCTGCAAGTTTTTATGACGAATCAATGCTAGAGTATTTTTTCACTCCTTTACACTACTAATAAGCTGGCTTATTTTGATTTATTTCCAAGCATTGAAACGGTCTCCCATTTTCAAGATAAGTCCCACTTGGTCATGATGTAGTACTCTTCCTCATATTGCTGAATTTGATGTGCTCATGCTTTGTTGAAAATTTTTGTGTCCATAAGGATATTGGTCTGCAGTCTTCTTGTACAACCTTTACCACCTTTGGTATCAGGGTAGAAATGGTCTCATTAATGAGTTGGGAAGTGTTTCTTCCTATTCTTTTCTTTCAAAGTATTCATTAATTATTTTTACTGAATAAAATAAAATTTAAATCAGGGTCCCTGCTTAAATCATTCCTTCACACACATTCTTCCTATCTCATTGATTTGATTACTCATTAAAATATTTGGTAAGACCAGTAAAATCTTGGTTTGGGGAGATTTTGTTTTGCTTTTTTTTTTTTTTTTTAATTTTGGCTTCCATTATGTTTAATAGTCATCTGAGCTTCAGTTTATCTATTTCATCTTGGGTTATTTTTGGAATTTTCTGTTTTAAGAAACTAAATTTAAAATATTTTATTGAAATATTAAATGTTTGTGCATAGGAAACTGAAGCATCAGTCTTGCAGCTGCAAAGCAATAAATTTTGCCAAATAACAGAAGGAATTTTTCCCCCAGTTGAGACTCTGATGAGACCATTGCCTCAGCTGTAGTCTGGTGAGACACCAAAATGCAAAACTCTGATAAGTCATGCACAAGCTTCCCACTAATACAAGTTAGGACACAATATATGTGTATTGTTATAAGACATTAAATCTGTAATAATGTGCTACAGAACATGGCACACTGCACATTCATGCCATCTTTTCCCATAATTTACTTATATGATGATATTTGAAGGGAAATTCTGATAGGCAGAATATAAATGGTATACTTACATATTAGCATTTAATATGGTTACTGATAAGTTTATTTAGGGGTACTATTTGTTTTCTCTTTGCTCTACTTCTTCTTTCTCTGCTGGATTTTGTTTGCTTTTAATACATTTTGATACTCTGTCTGAGAATGTAAAACTGGTCCAGCCACTATGGAAAGCGGTGTGGAGGACCCTCAAACTAATGAAAATGAAACTACCCTTTAACCTAGCAATTGCTCTTCTGGGAATCTACCCAAAGGAGACCCAGTATGGGTACAAAGGGACACCTGCACCCGCATGTTTATTGCAGCATTATTTATAATTGCAAGGACATGGAAACAACCCAAATGTCCCAAAACAGATGAATGGATGAAAAAGATGTGATATATATACACAATGGAACATTACTCATCAATTAAAGATGACAAATTAGATGAATTTATGATAACGTGGACACACCTAGATGAAATAATATTAGCAGAAACAAGTCAAAAAGATGAAGACAGACACCAAATGGTTTCACTATTATATGGGACTTGGGAAAGACAAGCAAAAAGCTATGAAGAAAAGTCAAAAACAAACAAAAAAAACTAACAACCAAATCGAAGTACACAACTCCAGGTGGGGGGGACAGAGGGGGAATGATCAGGGAGGGTGGGGGAGGGGTGAATTCCGAGAATTACAAAGATGTGAAATTTATATTTAAATAAATTTTTTGATGTTTAAAAAATTAAAATAAAATTATGTGTGCAGCCAGAGGGATAACTGCTCAGAGACCTTCCCCTGGCCAGACACAAGGTGACACCGGCAGACTAACATTTGGATCACTTCACAGCCCTGTGATGAAGATGACCTTAACAAAGTCCACACATTTGAAGGGGGAAGCACCAGCACAGTCTACTGCTTTATGAATCTCTGATGAGTCTGACCCAAATACTTAGGAGGCTGTGTTCCACTCACTCTTTCATTACTACTTCCTTTTTCCTTCCACCAACTTATATTTAAATGACAAGATGAATGAGTTACTTAACTAATGTGGATAATGTTTAATTCTCTCCCACCTTGGTCTATAAAAGTCAATGAGTACGTTGTACAGTTGTGGCATACCGGTTACAGAATTTAAAAGATGCAAATATTAGTACCGAAAAGATTAAACCACAATGCCAAATAGGAGACCCAAATCATTAAGGCAGTACTGGTTGTCTATAGGCCTGCATACACATAAACTATCGTCTTCTTCCCTCCTATATATATGTGTGTGTGTGCATGTATATATATATACATACACACACACACACACAAATATTCACTCCATACCTGATACTGATGAGGCACTGGGATTCTTGTAATCTAAGAATCTTTCTGCAAGAATTAAAGAACATTGCTATTTATGCAAAAGCATTCTTTCTTTGCATAGTAATATGATTGCAGCTGGGTATATGTTTAAATTGCTTTCTCAGTTTCCATTGTAGCTATATCTACATTATCTTCAATGGAATCTGACAAGTAAAATGTGCCATTTATGACCACAACTTCTAAGATGTGTATATGTTCACACATACATATATGTCACACACATATATGTACACACATATATGTTCTCTCCAGCCTCTCTCTTTTTCTGTCCATTAGGTGCATGCAAAAATGAAAGGATAACAAAGGCCCATGAGAGAAAAGAAGATTCACACTTCTGAATTTCCAAGTAAAGGAAAATCACCAGGAACACCTGCCTTAACTGCTACATGTGTCCCTTTCTATTACAATGGTGTGACTACAACCTTGGGGTCTTTGCTTTTTTTTTTTAAGTAGCAGTTAAACTACCCTAATTGACACAGATTAATATCTTAAAGTGGGGTGCTGCTGTCTGAAAAAATAAGTGTATGAGAATTGGCTTAGTGGTTTGGCACAAGATGGGAAAGAAAGAGAGCAGTGTGGAAAGCTAGAAATTCCTCTTACCTTCTGGGCAAAATAGCTGATAATGTAAAAGAATAACCTAATACATATCAAACCTGTAGCTCTAGGGCAGAGGTCAGCCAACTACAACTCACAGACCAAATTCTGCCTGCTGTATTTGTCAGTAAAGCTTTACTGAAACATGAGCACGCCCATCAGTCTCATGTTGTCCATGACTGCTTTTGCACTGTGAGGGGAAGTACTGAGTAGCTGCAACTTTGATCAGATGGCCCCCAAAGTATAATATATTTACTGAGTGCCTCTTTAGGAAGAAGTCTGTGGGCCTCTAAAAGAGACAGTCGAAGCTGGGCACAGTGGCACGTGCCTGTAAGCACCAGCCTATGGAGCACTGCTGGGACTGGGATCGCGGTTAGAGTCCCACTCGGGGCAATATAGAGAGACCTAGTTCCAAAAAAATAGCTGGGTGTGGTGGCGCGTGCCGATAGATAGATAGATAGATAGATAGATAGATAGATAGATAGATAGATAGATAGATAGATAGATAGATAGATAGATAGATAGATAGATAGATAGATAGATAGATAGATAGATAGATAGATAGATAGATAGATAGATAGATAGATAGATAGATAGATAGATAGATAGATAGATAGAT
>PVHY01033004.1:0-11448 GCA_004024945.1 Uropsilus gracilis
CCTGTGACTTGCCCTCTGCCTGTCCCCTGAGGCCCAACTCACCGTGCTTGCACTGGAACAGGTGTCGGTGAAAGAAGAGGAAGCAGTAAAGGAGGGAGAGGAGGAGGGAGAACAGCAGGACACAGGCCACAGAGATCCTGATGAGAGTGTTCAGGTACCAGAGGCCACCCTGGGCATCACTGATGTCCGGAGGGTGATGTGACGTCAGAAATGAGGGGTGTTGTGACCTCTGCTACAAAGGCGACATGCATGTTACTGGGTGCCTGCTGATCATGTTCCCTGAGGGTAAATGGTGCTGAAAAGCTAAGGAGAAAAGTGATTTGGGGAAACTTTTTCAGAGAACCATTTTCTCAATGAGTGAAAATCTAGGAGAAAAGTGATTTGGGGACACATTTCCTGATAAGAGACATCTCCATACTGAAAATCTGAGGAGGAAAGTGACTTGGGGACACATATCATAATGAAAGATAGCTCTAGAGCTATCACTCTATAGAGTGAAAATCTAAGGAGAAAAAAGGGTGGGGATACTTTTCCTGATGAGAGATATCTATATTGAGTGAAATCTGAGGAGAAAAGAGATTTGAGGCACTTTTCTGAGAATGAACTTCTCCACACAGTAAAAACTGAGGAGAAAAGTGATTTGGAATCACTTTTTTAAAAGCAAATTTCTCCACAGAGTGAATAGCTGAGGGAAAATGACTTGGGGACACATTTCTTGAGGAGATACATCTCTATCGACTAAAAATATGAGGAATAAAGTGACTCAGGACACATTTCCTGATGAGAGATATGATTTAAGGTGAAAATATGAGGAGAAATGAAAATGGGGACACTTTTCCTGATGATAAACTACTCTATCGAGTAAAAATCTGAGAAGAAAGATATGGAGCCACTATTTTCTGATGATAAATACCAACATAGAGCAAAATTTGGGGAGAAAAGTACTTTGTGGACAATCATTTTAATGAAAAACAACTCTAGAGAGAAAAATCTGAAGAGAAAAGTGATTTTCTCCTTTTTCTGAGAGCTAATATCTCCTTAGAGTGAAAATATAAGGAGAAAAGTTTATTTTGGGACACAGATCTGAGCACAAATTTCTGCACAAACTGAAAATCTGAGGAGTAAAATACTTGAGGGACATATTTCCAGTGACAGACATCTATATAAAGTGAAAATTGGAGGAGAAAAGTGACATGGGTACAAAATTCCTGATGGGAGATATCTATATTGAAGGAAATTCTGAGGAGAAAAGTGACTTGTAGACACATTTCCTGGTGAGAGACATCTCTGAATTGAAAATCTGAGAAGAGTCATTTGCAGACACTTTTTCTGTGAAGAAATTTCTCCACAGAGTGAAAATCTGAGGAGAAAAGTTACTTGGGGACACACTTCCTGATTTTAGATATCTCCATAGAGTGAAAATCTGAGGAGAGATGTACTTTGTGAATAATCATTTCAATGAAAGACACCTCTAGAGGGCAAAATTCTGAGGAGAAAAGTGATCTCAAGCCACTTTTTCTGAAAATAAATTTCTCCTCAGAGAGAAAGTCTGAGGAAAAAATGAACTTGGGGGCCCAAATTCTGATGATAGACATCTCCAAAGAGTAAAAATCTGAAGAGAAAAGTGACTTGGGGACACATTTCCTGATGTTAGACATCTCCAAAGAGTGAAAATTTGAGAATAGTGATTTGGAGACACTTTTTCCGAGAGTAAATTTCTCCACAGAGTGAAAATCTGAGGAGAAAAGTTATTGGGGACACATTTCCTGATGAAAAACATCTCCATAGAATGAAAATCTGAGGAGAAAAGTGTGTTGGGGACAAAAATCCTGATGAGAGATCGCCATAAAGTAAACCTGAGGAGAAAAATTATTTGGGGACAACTTTTCTGAGAGCAATTTGACCAAAGAGAAAAAAATCTGAGGAGAAAAGTGATCTGTGGACACATTTCCCAAGGAGAGACATCTGAAAAGAGTGAAGAACTGAGGAGAAATTGATATGGGGACAATATTTCTGAGAACCAATTTATCCACAGAGGGAAAATCTGTAGAGAAAAATGACTTGTGGGAACATTTCCTGAGGAGAGACATCTCGAAGGAGTGAAAATCTGAAGAGAAACTTTTTTGGGGACATTTTTTTCTGAGAACAAATCTCTCTACAGAGTGAATATCTGGAATGAAGAGACTTGAGGTCACATTTCCTGATTTTAGACATCTGCATAGAGTGAAAATATGAGCAGAATAGTGATTTGGGGACACTTTCTCTGAGAGCAAATTTCTCCAGAGAGTGAAAATCTGAGGAGAAAAGTGATGTGGGGACAATTTTTCTGAGAATCAATTTTTCCAGAGAGAAAATCTGAGGGAAATGTGACTTGTGACACAAAGGAGTGAAAATATGAGGAGAAAATTGACATGGGGACACTTTTTCTGAGAATCAATTTTTCCACAGAGAGAAACTCTGAGGAGAAATGTGGCTTAGAGACACATTGATTTGAAACATCTCCATAAAGAGAAAATCTGAGGAGAAACTTGATTTGGGGATAGTCTTTCTAGGAGCAAATTTCACCAAGCAGTAAAAATCTGAGGAGTAAAGTTAATGGGGACACCATTTCCTGAAGAGAAACATCTCCATAGAGTGAAAATCTGAGGAGAAACGTGACTTGAGAACACATTTCCTGAGGAGAGACATCACAAAGGAGTGAAAATCTGAGAAGAAAGTTGATGCAGGGATAATTCTTTTGAGAATCAATTTTTCCAAAGAGAGAAAATCTGAGGAGAAATGTGACTTGGGGACACATTCCCATATTTCAGACATCTCCATAGAGTGAAAAACTGAGGAGAAAAATTATTTGGGACACATTTCCTGATGAGATACATCTCCATAGAGGGAAAATGTGAGGAGAAAACTATCTTGGGGACAAAAATCTTGATGAGAGATCTTCATAAAGAGAAATCTGAGGAGAATAACAATCTGGGGATATTTTTTCTGACAACAATTTTCTCCACAGCGAGAAAAATCTGAGGAGAAAAGTGACTTGAGAACACATTTCTTGAGGAGAGATATCTGTATAGAGTGAAAATCTGAGGAGGAAAGTGACTTGGGGACACATTTGCTGATGAGCAATATCAATATTGAGTGAAAAATCTGTAGAGAAAAGAGATTTGGGGACACTATTTCTTAGAACAAATTTCTCCACAGAAAAATCTGAGGAGAAAAGTGACTTGGATATACATTTCCTGATGAGAGATATCTGTGTAGAGTAAAAATCTGAGGAGGAAAGTTATTTTTGGACATTTTCTGAAGGTAAATTTCTCCATAGAGTGAATATCTGAGGAGTACACAGTTGGGTACACAGTTCCTAATGAGAGATATCTATATTGAGTGAAAATCTGAGGAGAAAGGAGATTTGGGAACACTTTTTCTTAGGACAAATTTCTGCACAGAGAGAAAATCTGAAGAGAAAAATAATTTGGGGACACATTTCCTGATTAAAGATATCAATATTGAGTGAAAATCTGAGAACAGTGATTTGGGGACACTTTTTTTGATAGCAAATTTCTCCACAGCGTGAAAATCTGAGGAGAAAAGAGACTTGGTGACACAATTCCTGATTTTGGACATCTCCATAGAGTGATAATCTGAGAAGAAGAGTGATTTGGGAACACTTTCTCTGAGGTCAAATTTCTTCAGAGTGAAAATCTCAGGAGAAAAGTGGCTTGTGAACACATTTCCGAAGGAGAGACATCTCAAAGGAGTGAAAATATAGGAGAAAATTGATAAGGGACAATTTTTCTAAGGACAAATTTCTCCACAGAGAAAATTGGAGGAGAATAGTGACTAGGGGACACATTTCCTGATTTTAGACATCTCCATAGAGTGAAAATTTGAGGAGAAGAGTGTTTTGGGGACTCCTTCTCGAAAGCAAATTTCTCCACAGAGTGAAAATTGAGGAGGAAAGTGACTTGTGGAACATTTCCTGTGGAGAGACATCTCAAGGGAGTGAAAATCTGAGGAGAAAATGGATGTGGGGACATTTTTTCTGAGAGTAAATTTCTGCACAGGGTTGATATCTGAGGACCATAGTATATATATATATATATATCCCAATGAGAGACAACTCTATAGAGTGAAAATCGTAGGAGAAAAGTGATTTGGGGGTACTTTTTCTTATAACATTATTTCACAGAGCAAATATCTCAGGAGAAAATGTATTGTGGACACATTTTCTGAAGAGCTATTACTCTATTGGGTGAAAATCTGAGGAGAAATGAGAGTTGGGACATATTCCCTGATGAGAGATATCTATATTGAGTGAAAATCTGAGAGAATAGAGACTGAGGACATTTTTCCTAATGAGAAACTACCTTATTGAGTGAAAATCTGTGGAAAAATGTGATTTGCAGTCACATTTTCTGATGACAAATACCACTAAAGAGTGAAAATCTGAGGAGAAAAGTACTCTGTGGGCAATCATTTTAATGATAAACAACTTGAGAGAGCACATATCTGAGGAGAAAAGTGATTTGGAGCCACTTTTTCTAAGAACAAATTTCTCCACAAAGTGAAAGTATGAGAAGGCATGTGACTTGTAGATACATTTTCAGATGAGAACATCTCTATATAATGAAAATCTGAGGAGAAGAGTGATTTTGGAACAGTTTTTCTGTGAACAAATGTCTCAATAGAACCAAAATCTGAGGACAACAGTGACTTGGGGACACAATTTCAGATGAGAACATCTCTATAGAGTGAAAATTTGAGGAGAAAAGTTATTTTGGGGTAATTTTTGGGGAATAGATTTCTCCAAAGAGTGAAAATCTGAGAAAATTTGTTGTGGTACACTTTTTCTGGGAGCAAATTTCTCCACGGAGCGAGTATCTGAGGAGAATAATGTTTTTAGGACAATTTCCAGGTGAGAGCATATCTACAGCGTGAAAATATGAGGAGAAAAGTAATTTGAGCCACTTGTTTTCTGGTAGCAAATTTCTCCACAGAGTGAAAAATGATGAGAAAAGGTATTTGGATACACAGATCCTGGTGAGAGACATCTCCGTAGAGTGAAAAAAGTAGAAGAAAAGTGATTTGGGGATACCTTGTCTATAACCAATTTCTCCACAGAGAAAATCTGAAAAGTGACTTGGGGACACATTTTGTCATGATAGCTATATAGAGTGAAAATCTGAGGAGAAAAGTGATTTGGGGACACATTTCCTGATAAGAGACCTCTACTGGGAGAAATCAGAGTAGAAAGTGACTTGGGACACCTATTTGAGTTTTATCTCTATCAAGGGAAATCTAAGGAGAAATGTGACTGGGGGACATGTTTCTTATCAAAATCATATTAGCAGAAACAAGTCAGAAAGAAAAAGACAGAAACCAAATGGTCTCACTAATATATGGGATATAGGAAAACAAGCAAAAGGCCAGGAGGAAAATTCAAAACAATGTGACAACCAAACTAAAGTACACAACTGGTGGGGGTGAGGGGCATAGTGGGAGTGATCAGAAAGGGGAGGTGGTGAGTGACCTCCAGGATAGACAAAGATGTGAAATGTATATAAAATAAAACATTTAATCAAAAAACTTCAATATAGATAGAAAATATGAGAAGAAAGTGATAAGGGGACACTTTTATAGATTACAAACAGGTCTATGATGTGAAAATCTGAGAATAGTGATTTGTGGACACATTTTCTCAGGAAAGACATCTATATAGAGTTAAAATTTGAAGACAAAAGTACTCTGGGGACAATTATTTTAATGAAAACCCCTCTAGAGAGAAAAATAGGAGGAGAAAATGGTTTGTGGACACTTTTCCTGGTGACAAATGGTGATATACAGTGAAACTCTGAAGAGAAAAGTGATTTGGGGACACTTTCTGAAAACTAATTTCTCCACAGAGTGAAAATATGAGGAGAAAAGTGATTAGGGCTCTCTTTTCCTGATGAGCAATGCCTCTATAGAGTAGAAATCTGAATGGAAAATTCCTTTGGGACAATTTTCCTAACCGCAAACTTCAGCATGGAGAGAACATTTGAGGATAACCTGATTTGGATACTTTCTGATGACAAATGTCTTTGAAATGAATATGAGGAGAAAAGTGACTGTGGACAATTTTCCTGATAGAAATGCCTCTAGGAGTGAAAATCTGAGGAGAAAAATGATTTGGGACTTGTTTCCTGATGACAAACATCAGTATAGAGAATAAGTTTGAGAATAAATTTGAGGAGAAAGATGATTAGGGGACATTTTCCCTGGTGACAAATGATGCTATAGAGTGAAACTCTGAGGAGGAAAGTATTTGGGGACACTTTTCCATTTGAGAGATAGAGTATATGTGAGAAAATGATTTGGGGACACTTCCTGATGAAAAACTCCTGTTAGATGAACTAAATGAAGAGAAAAGTGATTTGGCACTACTTTTTCTGAAAACAAATTTCTCCATATAGTGAAAATTGAGGAGAAATGTGACTTGTGGACACATTTCCTGATAAGAGACATTTCTGTAGTGTGAAAATTTGAAGAGAAATGTTTTTGGATACTTTTTCTGAAAACAAACCTCTCCACATAGTGAAAATCTGAGGGGAAAAGTGACTTGTGGACATATTTCTTGAGGATAAATATCTCCACAGAGTGAAAATCTGAGGAGAAAAGTGATTGGGGAAATTTTTACTGAGATCAAATTTCTCCATGCAGTGAAAATCTGAGGAGGAAAGCAACTTGGGGACACACTTTGTGATGAAAAAACTCCTCTACAGAGCAAAAATCAGAGGAGATAGGTAACTTTTGGTCACCTTTTCTGATGACAAATTTGTGCACAAAGTGAAAATCTGAGGAGAAATGAGAATGGGGACATTTTTCCTGATGAGAAACTACTGTACAGAATGAAAATCAGAGGAGAAAGGTGAGTTGGAGACACTTTTTCTGATGACAGAGTCCCCCACAGCATGAAAATCTGAGTACAAAAGTGCTTTGTGGATACTCATATTATGGACAAACAAATCTAGAGAGCAAAAATATGAGGAGAAAAGTGGAATGGGAACACTTTTTTTCTGGTGAAAATGCCTCTATTGAGTGAAAAATCTACGAAGAAATTGGGGGATATCTTTCCTGATGACAATTGGCTTGATACAGTGAAAATCTGAGGAGAAAAGTGATTTGGGGTCACTTTTTCTGAAAATAAATTTCTCCACAGAATGAAAATCTGCTGGTGGGAATGTTAACTGGTTCAGCCACTATGGAGAGCAGTGTGGAGGACCCTCAAACTAATGAAAATGGAATGACTATTTGACCCAGCAACCGCTCTTCTGGGAATCTACCCAAAGGAGACCTCAATGTGGGTACAAAGGGACACCTGTGCTCGGATGTTTATTGCAGCACTATTTATAATTGCAAGAATATGGAAACAACCCAAATGTCCCCAAACAGATGAATGGATGAAAACGATGTGGTATATATATATATATATATATATATATATATATATATATATACACACACAATGTGTATATATATATATACACAATGGAGTAATAGTCATCAATTAAAAATGACAAATTTCATGAACTATGGTAACATGGATGTACCTAGAAGAAATCATATTAGCAGAAACAAGCCAGAAAGAAAAAGACAGAAACCAAATGGTTTCACTAATATATGGACAACCAAACGAAAGTACACAAATGGAGGGTAGGGTGGGGAGGTGGTGGGTGACCCCCGGGCATTACAATGATGTGAATATATATGTAACTGAACTATTTATATAATAATAGAAAAAGAATGAAAATCGGAGGAGAAATGTAACTAGTGGACACATTTCCTGATAAGAGATTTCTCTAGAGAATAAAAATCTGAGAAGAAAAGTGATTTGGGGACACTGTTTCTGAAGAGCAATAGAGTGGAAATCTGAGAAGTGATCTGGGAACACGTTTACTGGTGATGAATATCTCCATAGAATGAACATCTGAGGAGAAAAGTGACTTCAGGACACTTTTCCTGATGAAAAGGGCCTCTATAGAGCAAAAATTGGAGGAGAAAAGTCATTTGGAAGTATTTTTCCTGAAGAAAAGCACCTCTATAGAGTGAATAAAAGTGTTTTGATGACACTTTTTCTGATGTTAAACATCTTAATAGAATAAAAGGTGAGGAGAAAAGTGAATTGGAAACAGATTTCCTGATGACTAATGTCTCTATAGAGTGAAAATCTGTGGAGAAAAGTGATTGAGGGACATTTTTCTTGAGGGGAAACATCTCTACAGAGCAAAATATGATAAAATCTGAAGTCTAATATAAAGAAAGAGAGGACATGGTTTCCCACATGGCATTTTACCTAGGAAATGAAATGGCCACAGGGCAGTAAAAGAACTCAAGACTGGCCAGGAAACTTATTAACCCATAAAAGCTCTTTTTTAAAAGATACACAAATTTCACATCTGAATATAAATATGTTCCAATTTTAAGATCAAATATAGAAACAACCAAGAAATACTAAATACTAAAAATCCTAAATTCTTTGACTAAAATTTATTACTTCAGAGGATGTCAGGAGGTTGAGAATGGTGAGCAGGTGTGTGTGGGGGGCACATAAGGCTGCAGTGGAGAACTGCGGGTGCCTTGGGGTGATTGTGGGGTGCTACTTATGTCTGAAGAGTTGTGAAACTGTACCTGTGTGTGCTGTGAATCAGTGTTGCCTCCATAAAAAATAATGTAAATATTTGCCCTGAGGCCAGCAGAGTATAGCAGTAAGGCCGGCAGGTGCTGTGCTAAACTCCCCAGGTGTGTAAGGTGATTCCGAGTTTGTCCCCCGAGCTGTGCCAACCTCTGCAGAGAGGTTGCAGTACCTACAGAGACAGTTCAGAGAAGGGTGGAAACACCCTTCCTGCTACCACAGGTCACCACTGATGTTCTCACTAACATGGCTGGATGAGGAACAGGAGGGCAGGGGCTGGGGTGCTGAACATCTGGGTGCTGACTGCATGTGGTGCCTAGCAAAGCATTTCACCTGGGGCCTTGGGAGATAAAGATGCCCAGGCTAGGACTGCTGAAGTCTAGCTGCTTGTACATGCACTGCACTGCAGAAGGGGGTGCCCAGGTGAAACCTCACTGTCATTCACTGTAGGGAGAAAGAGCGAGCTTCTGGGAGAGATTCTGGGTGTAGAGTCCAGGTACTAAGTGTCCAGGGGATGGGCCAGTGAGAAGCCACCTAGAAATCAAGCCTAGCTGGTCAGGCCCCTCCTCTTCCCCACACCTGGGCTCACCTGGGCCCACTGGCAGCCCACCCATGGGCTTCTCTATCTGCCCTTAGTCTCCACATAGCTCAGACGCCTTCATTCTGGGCTCCTGTGACAGTGAATGCAGGTGAGTCATCTGGAACAGCGTGTCCATGTCACAGGCATGCACCCTGCATGAGTCTCTATGACTGGAACTGAGGTCACAGACCAGATCCCGTGACAGCCCCGCAGGCCCCTTGCCTGGGTGAGTGAGACCACCTCCTCCCGGGCATGACGGCATCACCTCTGTGCTGAGAGGTGGGGCTGCCTGTGGTATCTGACATCCTGGTGATGCAGCAGAAACCATCCCAGCAGGTAAAATTTGAGGAGATGGAGTGTGGTCTGTGTTTGGGGTCCCCGGTGCTCCTGGCTGTCTCCTCTGTGAGTTCGGTTCTGTGCAGACCCCAGACCTGCCTGAATGACCTCCCGGGGTGCCTGGTATCAGCCTTGAAGGGAGCAGTCACCAGAGGGAAACACACTCGTGAACATAGGCCGGAGCATGAAAGTGAGGGGAGAAGGGCACACCAAACTTCCATGAGGGACAAATACTGACTGCACAGAACTGGGACAAGAGGAGAGCATCGCGGTGATGTCACAGTTCCGGGATAAAGTACTATGTTTAAAGGCAGAAGATCCAGACAGTCGTCTGCACATTCACCAGGCCTGGGCATTGTACCCACGGTGCTCCTCCCACTGTGCAGGGTCCCTGGGCTGGGGCAGGAGGTGTGGGGAGCACTCACAGGCCTGGACCTGGTTCCTGGGCCCTGACACAGCCCTGGATGAGAGGCTGAGTGAGATGCATCCCCTCACAGGACAGCCCTAGGTCCAATCTGGGCCTGATGGCTAGACCAGGTGTAGTGATGAGCTCATCTCATCTCAGAAGGGTTACCTCCAGGGCCTCTGAGTTCTGGAGTCTGTCAGGACCAGACCTGGGCAGGGGACCCTGCCCTCCTCTTTCTTTTGCAGCTCACCCAGGCAGAGAAGGGCCATGAGGGTCTGGATGGGGGTGCTGCCTGCCATGTCCCCTGTGGTGCAGAGGACGTGAGCCCAGCAAGACAGATGGAACCTAGCAGGACAGACAGATGTAGGGGTGTGACCAGCTCTGTGTCATGTGACAGGGCAGGGGTTCCTCATCTGGGCCTCACAGGAAGGGAACAGCCCCTCTGAGGGGCCCTCTCTGCTCTCCCTGCAGGGGGCAGAGGACAGAGGCTCTGGGGCCAGAGCAGGTTTGAGTCCCCGTGGACCTCACAAACCATTCCTCCCCCATGTGACAAACTGCATATGGAGGGGAGCTGGTCCAAAGCAGGAGGTGAGGCTGCAGGAGAGGTGGCCGGTGTCTGTCCCAGGCTGCCTCTGCTTTGCAGACATCCCGTGTGGCCGGGCAGCCACTTCCCTTTTTGAGCTTCTGTAAATGCAAATTCTCTTCCCTTCTTTCAATCAGCTGGCCTGTGAGTCAGCGTGGATGGAGCAGTCAGCAGAGCCACACACAGCGAGGCCAGCTGAGGGCGTCCTGGGCCAGGCAGAGGGCACACTTGTCAGTCTGGCCTGGCCTGTGGCTCTATTGAGATGTCCGCTGGCGGTTCAGGTGGAGAGCCCGTCTGCGCCCCGTTGTGCCCCGTGTCTGGGGAGACCCAGTGTCTGGGGCCCAGCCGGCTGGTGGGAGCCGGGCTGTGGGTGGTCGCCCTCTGGGCTCCCTTAGTGTGGTTCTGACAACTTGGGTCACCGTAGCCCGTCAGGGCTGACCCTGTCTGGAGGGGTCCCCCCGGCACCGAGCGGTTCCTGGCTGGTCTGGTGATGGTGCAGAAATAGGCTCGCTGACCTGGATGGCCGCCCGGGTCCGTCGGCAGCGCCCGGCTGGGGGAGAAGCCTGCGGGGTCAGACCGGGGCAGCGGCGCCTGCGGCCGGTCGGGAGCTGTGCTCTCGTTGCTCTGCTTCTGGCCTGCTCTGGTCAGCTGGGGTGTGGGCCTGGGGGTACGAAGGGGAGAGCAGAAAGCCCCTGACTGTCCACACAGCTGTCCTTGTAGACTTCTTCCTGAGGTCACACTGTGGCCACCGTCCAGGGCAAGAGGGTGTGGGCCACTTCTGTCGGGGTCTTCGTGACTCGACTATGACCCTTGCTCTCCCCCTCGGGACCGTTTGACCACGTCATGGCTGGCCCGCAACACCGGTCACAGCCGCC
>PVHY01033005.1:0-11458 GCA_004024945.1 Uropsilus gracilis
ACCAACTGGAACCGCAAGCTGGGCTGCAAGTGCCAGTACAAGCACATCGTGGACTGGTGCGGCTGCTCCCCCAACGACTTCAAGCCGCAGGACTTCCATCGCTTCCAGGTGAGCCCCTGGCCCCTCTGCCCCTTCCCAGCCCCTCTCTGCAGCCACCAAGCACAGGCCTGGGGGTCCTCTTCTCCCACAGGTCCCAGCCGGTTGCTGAGGGTGGGAGAGGCCACACCCATTGTGGCCATGTTTGCTGGCTCCAGGCCGGAGCTGCTGTGGCCACTCGGCCCCCGTATGCAACAGTCTTCAAGAACTGTACATCTGGTTCTTTCATGATAAGCTTATTTATGTAGCTATGTTATTTCTGTACAAATTATTATAATTTAGCCGGGTGTGGTGGCTCGTGCCTGTAATCCAAGTGCTGGGAGGCAGGAGGCCTGGGATCGCTGGAGTTTGCAAGTTCCAAGACTACCCCAGGCAACATAGCAAGACCTGGTCTTCAAAAAGTAGCTGGGTGTGGTGGTGGACGCCTGTAATCCCAGCTACCTGGGAGGCAGAGGCTGGGGATCACTTAAGTTCGTGGGATTGGGACTACCCTAGGCAACATAGCGAGACCTAGTCTCAAAAAGAAGTTATTATAATTTTTATAATTTTATTACAATTTTGTTGATCTGGGATTTTCCTTTGGAGATGGGGAAGTTGAGACATAGAAAGGGTAGTTTGCAGGGGCTCTGTGCACGCTCATGTCCATTGTTCTGCACTGCCGGTCCATCCGCCTTCCCTGAAAGCATTGTTAAGGGAAGAGGGCGATGGGTCACGGGTGATATGATGGTGGGAGACATACAGGGACAAGGACAATGTACAAAATATAGTCCAGAATAAATAAGTCCTAAAATAAACAATTATAAAGAAAAAACAAAAGAACATTTCTGAGCACAAACTCAAATATATCCAAGTTTCTCAAACTCCGCACCCTTTTCTTTTCCCGTTCTCACTTTATTCTTTAACTTGAGGTATTATTGACACACAGCCTAGAAGTTTAAAGTATACAGTGTGCTGAGTTGATATATTTATATATTGCAATTGATTACCACCATCCATCCTGTTAGTTAGCAAATCTAGCGTCCCACGTAATTATCCTCGCTCTTAGCAACGTTGGCATTCATAATCCAGTATTGTTGCCTGCAGTCGCTGTGTTATGCATTAGATCTTCAGGACTTACTGATAGTCCCGTTGCAAGTTTGTACCCATCCACATCTCCCCAGTTCCCTGCCTCCCCAACCCTGATAAACACCATTCCAGCCTCTGAATCTATGAGTCCAGCTGTTCAACTCCACACTCTTAAAGTAGTGACTAGCTGCTGTCACTACTGTCAGTGCACTGACCCGTGCACTGTGGGGTGTGTGGCAGCCGCCCTGGCCCCTCGTCCCTGGACCCGGTAACACCCCCTGACCAGAATAACCAAAAGTGTCCGGACGTGATCAGCTGTCCTCTGGGGCGAAGCCAGACCTGTGCCCCGGGAGGCTCAGTCACTTGTGTGTTTCATGTATTATTACACTTGGAGAGCTGCTGATGCGCCTCTGGCGTGGACACCCCCACAGGCCACATTGGCCAGAGCAGCAAGAGATGGAGTGTTCGGACTGTCACAGAGAGGGAGTGTCGGAATGTTCTCCCAGCCTGGCGAGTTCCATTTCTGGGAGAACAGAAGCAGGAGGCTTCCCGCGGCCCCCAAGCTGACCCCGGAAGACAGCTCCCTCTAGACCAGCACCCTGGGGTGCTTCCTTCTCCCCCCTCGGCCCATGGTTTTAAATCACTGTAGGGTCACTAGGGCCACCCTGTGGAGGTGGGCAGGGACCCCAGCACCAGCCGGTCCCCTGTCCAGGCTGCTTCCCTGCAGCACAAAAGGGGAACCCCCAGGGGAGGCCTGAGGCTGTCCACAAGGAGCCTCCAGTCTCAGCCCAGCTCTCAGGCTGCACCCTGGGGCCAGCAGCATCCCCATCCCCATCAGAAATGCAGTGTCTCTGCTGCTCCCGATCTGCTGAGTCAGTTCACATGTTGACAAGACCCCAGGCACTGGGAGACTGTCTCCGTTGGAAAGCACAAGGGTAGATGCTTGTGGGGCATTGGTTTCATCCCCGTGGCACAGGTGGGGAAACTGAGGCACGCAACGATCCATAGACAAGTGTTTCCAGCCCTGGGCTTTCCCCACCAGACCACCTGCCACCCTAGTTTGTGTCAATACAGCTCTTCAGCCTCCATCAGTGATTGCTGCGATAAGTATTATTTTATCTTGGGTTTGGTGGCAGATGGAAAATTACCCAGGGAACTCCAGAAACCCGTGTTAATTTAGGCATGAACCGGTGACATTTCAGCTCCACCATCCATGCGGAAAGGATCGCTGAGCAGAAAGAGGGTTGCTGGGAGACTACTTGACCTATTCAAAAGGGAAAGAAAACTCACTTTAGAGGCCCAGGCTCGTGGTGGTGACCACCGTTCGTCATTTAGAACAAGTAGCCACGGCTGTTCTGGGAGCGCTGCCCTTCTCCCGCCATTCCTGGCGGCTGCGTTTGTGTTCGTACCTGGCATTCTGGCGACAGCGTGGGCTCTGCTGAAGATGAACTCACAGGGACCCCACGTGTGCTCACAGCTCTTTCCCCGCAGTAAACAAAGATCAGGAATCTCCCCCCCAACACCTAGAATCAAGAAACAGCTGCCTGCAAGTAACTCGGAGTTCTTGTTCAAAGAACTCCAAGGAAGAGAATGATAAAAATAGAAATGTGCCCTTTTAGAGGCTCCAACTTGGATCAAAGAATCACAGGCAGGATAAGAAGGCCGCCAGCCATTGTGTCCAAGCCTCTGGCCCCAGAAAAAGAAGGTTTAGGAGCCCTGCTGTAGTCTGAGGGGGTAGTGTAACCGCTAGGTACTAAGAGCGGCTAACTGTAGGCAGATGCCCAGTGCTCCTGTTATTACACCCATTTCAGGGATGAGGGAGCTGAGGCCCTGGGTGACTTGCCCAAGGACATAATACAGGTTGAAAGCAGATCTTTCTAATGCTACTGCAGAAAATGGCCCTAACCCCTCCAACGTACACAATATAGTAACTGAGAGGCAAATTAGGTTTTCAAGTAATCTGAGCCCAGAGAGGGAAAGGTGCTTATCTAAATCACACAGCAAGGTAAAGACAGGGCCTAGTAAGATGGAGGTTTGCAAGTAAAAAGAAAAAAAAAAAACTAAATTCCCATTATATACTAGGTCTTACATGATGGCCTACGCAGAAGCCATCAGTAAAGGGTCCCAGGGGTTCCAAAGGCAAAGAGGTAATAGGATGTTTGCAGTCATACCCAGGGCTCTTGTTATTGGAGCTGATTGACTCCTTTAGCATCGGAGCTCAGGATGAAGCCATAAAAAGGCCTGAATTTCAGGGTTGTCAGATCTGGGTTCAGATCTTACAACTGAATTTATACCTATCAGCTCCCCTCTCTGAACTCAGTTTCCTCATCTGTAAAATGGGGAACATAACACCTGCTTTCCAGAGATGTTGGACCAGAAGTAATGTTGCCCTTAATATCGAACATATTCAGTTATTTTATTATCATCATTGCCACTGTTAATATTCTGCAGTGAAAGCACCTATATTAAGTGACCCAAATTATGTGAGGATTAGGTTGGAGTTCATGGCTGACATGAAGATGCTCCGTGAAGTCTGCTTATCAACTAATAACTGTGTCTGCTTATCAGCTAATAACTGTGCAGTTCTTCTTCGTGCATTCTGGATTATAAAATATTTGATTATGCATTACAGCGAATCTACCATTTATGAGTGAAAGTGAGACTTTATGTAGTTTTTTCATCTTGTGATATTTAGGTTTTAGGGTTAAACACTTAAGAGACTCAAATTAAGGTTAGCAGCGATGCTAAACATAAACTCCCTGGGGGAGGGATCTGAGTTTTGTTTATTTTCATAGCCCTAAGCCAGAGGTGGGTGAACTGCAGTTCCCAGGCCAAATCCTGCCCACTGCCTGCTTTTAAATATTTTCACTGGAACACAGCCATGCTCATCCACTTACTATTTTGTCTATGACTGCTTTCACACAACAGCAGAGTTGAGAAGTTGCAAAGCTAGAAATATTATCTCACCCTTTTATTCTTTACATCTTTACTCTGTCCATATCATAATGTAAGACCTCATTATATCACAAGGATTCAGTGTTTTATTTTTAACCCTCAAATCTCCATCTTACCTGGCTCTATCATCACCTTGCTCTGTGACCTTAGATAAGTGTCTTTACCTCTCTGGGCTTGAGCTACTTGAAAGCCTGATTTACCTGAACGGTTTTCAAATACTGCGTCATGATCACCTTGAAGCTTTTTTGGATAAAGATCCCTCAACCTTATCTCCAGCAATGTTGACTCAGTAAGTCTGGGGAAGAATCTGAATTTTTTAAAGTCAAGAAAGTGACTCTGTGTACAGCCAGCTGTGCTATCACTCACATTGTCCTGAAGCCCTAGCGAGTAGGTGGGTCACCTGGAAGCCTATTAAGAATACAGATTCCTAGGCCCTTCTCCTGGGAATTCTGATCAGAAAATCTGGCGTGTTGCTTGTGAATTTATAAGTCAGCTGCAATGTCTGGAAGGTTATAGGGAGTAGTGGAGACTGTGTGAGCTGAAGAACTCATGCCCATTTTAAAGGGTATCAATAAGTTGGTACCATGTAGGAATATACATCTGGCATTGCTAAATCTATTTCTGTTTGAAAGGAAGCCACAAGTTGTTCTTTGAATTCTACTCTTAAGTTCTGCCAGCTAACTCAATATTAAAACACCGTCCTGGATGGCTAATTACATCTGATGGCTATTTTTGCCCTAACCTCCAGCCAAATGATTTCTGAGATCCATTCAAGCTGATTACATCCATCTAGGATGTAATCAATTTAACGAACATTGCAGTGATGCTAACTACATGCCTATCATGTTTCAAATGCTCTCCTTGTTCATCAGCTCATTCATTCCTGACACCTTATTATGATTCCATTTTACAGAGGAGGAAACAGAACAGAGAGGCTGGAGGCTGGCTGCAGAGCCCCCTCCTAACCACAGGAGATGGTGTTAGGACCACGCCAATGTGCGTGCACACGCACACATACACACGCACACACACACACAGCTACACACTTGACAGTGCTACTTTTTCTTTCCCTCGAGAGCAGCAGACAGCCAGGCCTACCTTCTTTGCCCGCAAGTTCGAAGCCGTAGTAAACCAGGAAATCATCGGGCAGCTGGACTACTACCTATATGGCAACTACCCCGCGGGCACCCCAGGCCTCCGCTCCTACTGGGAGAGCGTCTACGATGAGCCCGATGGCATCCACAGCCTGAGCGACGTGGCGCTCACCCTGTACCACTCCTTCGCCCGCCTGGGCCTGCGCCGGGCTGAGTCCTCGCTGCACACAGAGGGGGAGAACAGCTGCAGGTGAGCCCAGAGGGAGGGGGTCCTGGGGTTCAGGGAAGGCAGAGCTGGGGCCCCGAACATCCAGGCAGCCGCCCCAGCATCCAGAGCCTGTCCCAGAACCCCAGCTCTGGCGTTTGCCTAATTATCTCCTTCAGCGGGCACGTTCTTCATATTAAATACACGTGCCTTAGGAGGAAGTCTTATGTCACCATGTTACAGGGTTGTGTTTGTCTTCAACAGCAGGTAACTGCAAATGCAGAACTTTTTTTTTTTACTTGTCATTACGGAAAATGTCAAGTATACACAAAATTGCGCGCAGATGTAACCCTGCGCCCCCATGCCCAACTGTGGCAATTACCCACACCAGGTCCGGCCGCTCGGTCTCCACCTCTCCCGCATCCTCCCTCCTCCCAGATAAGGGTGATGGAAGCAAGTCCCAGACAGCCTATTGTTTCAGCCATAAATATTTTAATATGCATGTCTGAGAAAATACAGGTTCCCTCTAAAAGCAGAACCATGCTATCATCATCACACCTAAAATACAGCCCCCAACACAGCACTGTTATTTAAAACATTCAGCTCCCCCTTCGGATCAGCTCACCTTACCACTCGCTGGTGCCAGGAGGCATGGGGGAAGAGTGTTCTAGAACACATGGAGAGATGAAGGGAAGCTCGGAAAATATTTCTCTATCATCTGCTCCTACCGTCTTCCCTAAGCCAACCTTGCAGTCTTAGGAACATGCCCTATAGATATTTCCATGGTTGCAACTTGCATGGTAGATATTTGCAGACTTGCAACAAGAACATGGCCTCCTCTTTTCCTACTGGGATTGTCACATTCGCCCCTTTTCCCACCCTGCTCTGTGGCTTCTTGATGATGACATGCCTTTTTAAAGCCTCTAGGATCCCACAGACCAGAAATTCCAGTTTGCCTAATCCAGGCCTCTCCCGTTGCTCTGGTCCCTCCTGGCCACAGCGAACACCATCCTGATGAACATGGGGTGTAGAAAGTCCCCTCTATTTTTTCCTGCTTTCTCTCTTCTGAGTATTTCCTTAGGATCGATTCCTAAAAGTGGCTCTCATCATTCTCCGTCTCTTCCTCGCTCTCCCTTCTACTTCCTATCCCATGCTCTTCCTTTTAACAGCAAAAGGAAAAACAGTT
This sequence comes from Uropsilus gracilis, assembly GCA_004024945.1. Classification (NCBI taxonomy): domain Eukaryota; kingdom Metazoa; phylum Chordata; class Mammalia; order Eulipotyphla; family Talpidae; genus Uropsilus; species Uropsilus gracilis. Next base: position 6,602 of record PVHY01033005.1, read on the forward strand.
CTACATCCATCTCTCCCCAGTGACCCTTCCCTGATGGCCCTTCTTGCCCTGCTCTTGCCCCATTTTAGGAAGGGAAAAGGGGCCGAACAGACCCGTTGTGGTCCCCCAGATTCTGGAAGCAGGAGGATGTTCCCTGACAGGACCAGCTCAAGCCCTGGTGGCTGCCACCTGTGTGGTTACCCCACTCTGGCCCTTAGCCTTCTGCCTCCCCTTCCTGCAGGTTCTGTTTAGTTTGAAGGGAGACCCGCCTGGGTTAGAATCCCAGGACCCACGGTTTGAACTTGACTCTCCCTGTTACCTGTTGACCTGAGACAAGCCATGAACCATGCTGAGCCTCAGTTTCCTCATCTGGAAAATGGGAACAATGATAACCTTGGTATCCATTAAGGTGGTGTGAGGTTCGAAGGCGATAGTCCTCAAACGGTCCCTAATGTGTTATTTTATGCCCATTTTTAGTATTTCCACAATACAGGTGCTCTGTAAATGGTCACATGACCGTGTGGATCATTGTCACTTGGTGGCTGTTGGTGGCTACACAGCCCACACAGCCACTGGGGACTCCGCCATGGCTGCTGAAGTGAACACCCTCTCTGTGCTCTCCTTCAGTTCCCACCCTCCCTGTGCCTGCACAGCCAACCCTTTCATGGTCTCCTGGGGGCTTCTCAAGTGCCACATCCTCTCTGAGGCTCAAGAGTTCCCCCTGATACCTTACTTCCTCCTCCCAAGCCAAAGCTTATTCAGGGACTGCCCACAGGGGGTCAAGGTCATGGGTGAGAGTCTTCCCCCTTCTCAACTGGGGGCAAAGTCCTTGCCTTGGATCCACTGTGTACCCAGTATGTGCTGAGCACAGTGCCTGACTCTTGGGAGGCGAATGCCATTCAAAAGTGCTCTGAATCCGGGGTTCAGAGGATTTACAGGATTTATGATCATCTAGGAAATTCCAAAAGACCCTCTGATTTATTTAGAGTCGTTAAAATTTTCACCCAATGCTTCTTTAGAAATTAAGCGACCATCAAGTTGCCCCAGACCTAGACTCCTTTGGCTTCTACTCATTTTTTATTATAATAGAACCGTTGTACTTTGCTGTGGGCAACACCAATATATTACGAATAGGAGCCGGCAAATCAATCAGGACAAAGGACTCTTATCCCAAAAGGCAAAAGAGAGCAAATTCCTGCCCCTGGGATATCTGAAGAAACAGCCAGTGAGAACTTTATTTCAAGAATCTCATTTTCTCTTGGCATTTCATGCAAATTGTGTCTTTCCAGTCTATCGTGTACCCTTTCATAAAAAATAATGTGTATTGATTTTTTTTCTCATTATAAACTAACACATGTGGGTTGCATAAACTTCCAAAATGGCAGATTCAGAGAAGAAGAAAATTAAGTTTGCTTCTGAGCCAACATCCAGAGATTAGGACGTCAGTGTTTTATTACGGGTTCCCAAATTCACACACTCTCCATAGCCAGGCAAGTAGCACAGGTCAGTCAGTGATAGAAGAGCCGGAGAGGCTCACGGTACTTAAATAGAAGAAAACCTCTTTGGGCTAAGTGGCATCTTTGGGAGTCACTGGATACTGTAGCACATCTCATTAAGATAAATTCTCCCCTTTGTTTTTATTACTTTGATTCCATCAAGATGAAGTTCCCCACACACACACAGGGCTTTGTGGTGAGTCCCAGGTTACATGTTACCTACTTAAGAAGCACAGGATTCCAGAGAAAACCCTTCGAGAATGGTCCATGAATAGCCATATACTAACTGAGCATCGCCCACATGGACACTGGACACTTGATCATGACCAGAGAGCCCAGCCCCTGGCCAAAGTCCTCTCATTCTAGCGTGGAGACAGACCAGACCCGCGGGCATGTCGACAGGAGCCAGGAGCAGCAGGGACAGGTGCCCTGCCGAGAATAAAGGTCATGTCGTAAGGAAGCGTTGGTGACTTAAGATTCGGCTTCGAGGAAGAGCTCTCAGCGGTGGTAACATTTAAGCAAAATGATGATACAGAGCCAGCCTGGCAGTCATAAGAGGAGGAGAGTGTTCCCAGCAGAGAGAACAGCCCTTCCATAGAAATGAGCATAGCAAGTTGAAGGAGTCCAAGGACTCAAGTGTGAGGGGGCAAAATGGAGGTGGGGAGGGGAGGGAAGAGGAGCGGGGAAAAGAGACAGAGGGAAACAAATGAGACCAGAGCAGGAGGCAGGGCTTGGAGCCAGGGAAGGAGTTTGGATTTTATTGAGCAAATCCACTTGTGGTATTCAGGCAGTGGGTGATGACGTGGCTGCTCAGACCGGGTCACCACGCATCAGCACAGGGGGAGCAGAGGGAAGACGGCGCAGAGGTGCTGCAGAGGTACAGGAAGGATGTGACAGGGGCTTTCTCTGGGCAGCTGTGGTGCATGATGGGAATAAGGATGGTCAGGGGAACACCCCAGAATGCCCTGAGTGATGGAGAGGGAGAGCAAGCCAAGCCACCCAAGATGAGCACCTGTGTTTCCAGGTATTGGGGTGGGGTCTAGAGTGATACCCCCTTGCCCCTCCCCCCCATCACCACCACATCCTTTGGGACAAAGTGGGCTCGAGTGGAGGAGACAGGCGCTATCTGGTCAGTGCAAGGAAGCCCACAGAGTCACGTGGAGAAGAGTGTGCAGACAGGAAACGCCCTGCCTTAGGGCCTGAGTGCAGACACCACCGACTTCTTCGCACCTCCCTGCACTGCTTCCCTGCTGCCAAGTGACTTAAATGAACTAAAATTTAAAATTCAGGTTCTCAGCCACACCAGCTGCATCCCAAGTGCTCGCTGTCCCAGGCAGCGAGCGGCAACTGGATCCTGGAGGGGACACGTTTCCATCATCTCAAAAGTTCTGGAGCCCCACCCGGGGGAGGGCTGTTTACTCCAAAGCTCAGGCCCAAACAGCTTTGCCTGAGCCACAGTGCCAGCTGCCATCCCGCCAGAATAGGCTCCTTCCCAGGCCCGGAGGCCTCCCGAGTCACCAGGCGGTGATTTCAGGGGGTGTCAGCGCGGGAAGGTGGCCTCCCTAACCATTGTAACTGGGCAGAAAGACTTAAACTCCAGCTTGGGACCAGCGAGAAGGCAGGCGGAGCGCAGACAGTGATTTGCGGAGTGCTGTTATTAAGGAGTGGCGAGCACCCTCTGCGGTGCTCTGCAATTTACACATTGCAGAAGCGGCAGTGTCTGATTTTACAAGTAGAAGGACAAAGAGCTGGGCTCGTGCTCGGCTCCTCCCTCCTCCCTTCCACTCTGGCTCCCTGCATTCTCCTCCGAGCATCTCTGGTTAGCCCCTTTCAGCCAGCAAGGCCTTGTGAACCAGAGACAGGACCCTTGCCCCAAGCCACCTGTCTGATTGTGTGTGCACATCAGTCTCTGAAATCCACGGTCATGTTTGAATCATCAATATAATCAATATTATCATCAAGATAATCCTCAATGCCAGTGGTGAGAGGGAAAGTGAGAACGTAAGTCAGTACACCCTTTCTGATAAACCTGGGCAGCAGATATCAGAAGCCCTTTGGTGATCAGAGAGATTCCAGAAGATATTTTTGCTCAAGGGTATCAAATGCAGCGTGGGAACAATCAGAAGTCCTTTAGACACCCCCCCCCCAGCCTGAGGAACTTGCTCTACGACTGTAGTCTTAAGTCCAGTAGACTAGTCCTTGCGCGCACAAATCCTGTTCCCAGAGACTTCAGAGACATGTGAGTCAGGCACATGAAGAGTCAGGCAACACTATAAAGCAAAAGCAGGATGTAGCAGTATGTAGATTATCATCCCATCTTTGTAAAATGTATGCAAATGTATGCATAGAAAATAAGAGTGAAAGGAAATAGGTCAATATGACATTGTTTGCACACCATGTTGCTTCCCATCACCTCGCAGCAGAGGAGCCATAAATATCTGTGAATTGACATCATCTGTGGGAAGAAACCTCAGAAGTAATAATTTCTATTTTCTTTATTGTCTGGCCAGGATGCTTTGCATTTATACCAGAAAATAACCATGTTCCTAGTCATTGCGATGATAGACGCACAAGGAGTAACTTTCAGGACCATGGCAAGCGTCACAGATGCAGGGCCAGCATGATGGGTGGGGAGCCCCTTGGAGCTCGCCCCTGATGGTGTGTGTGTTTTCAGGTACTATCCCATGGGCCACCCGGCATCCGTCCACCTCTACTTCCTTGCTGATCGCTTCCAAGGCTTTCTGATCAAGCATCACGCCACCAACCTGGCTGTGAGCAAACTGGAGACCCTGGAGACATGGGTGATGCCAAAGAAGGTCTTCAAGGTTGCGAGCCCTCCCAGTGACTTTGGCAGGCTTCAGTTTTCCGAGGTAAGAGACCGGACATTGTCCACTTCACCTTCAACCACTCCCTTGCCCAATTCTCTCATACAACCTGACTTGTCGTTGGAGACACAGGGAAGGGGGATTGGAAGGCCCCTAGGATGAGCTTCCCTTGAGCCCAGAGAAGGTTCTTCAAGTCCCCAGGACTGGAATCAGCATCTTGAACAGGGCAGGAAGAGAGGCTCATTATCAGGAGGCCCAGCCACCCAGCAGCCCTGCTTTCACTGGAGAACATCTTTCCCTGGGAGGGTTTCCTCCTACCCAGTGACTCCTAAACCTATTTTAGTACAGACCAGAACCATCTAGTCTGCTAGTGATGTTGTAACATTAACCCCAGGTTACAGATTGAGGGACTGAAGCTATGCACTGTCTCTTGGGATCACAGGTAGGCCATGGGAGAACTCCAGAATGAACCCAGGTTTCTTAGCCTGCAAATTCCGTGCTTATTTGTGCTTTTGTCTCTTCAGCGCTGAATCACTGTAATCAACAGGTCACAATTA
>PVHY01033006.1:0-11462 GCA_004024945.1 Uropsilus gracilis
ATCCATGAATATGTCATTTCTCCATATATTCAATATTGATATATCCTTCAATTAAGTACTACAGTTTTCTCCACCATACGTCCTGTGTATTTTTCATAATTTTCCCCTTGTCTTATAACAGTAAATAGGTACTCTAAGTTTCATAATTGCAATGATATCAAATCTGTTTGTGTCAGCTATGACTTTAGGGAAAATGGTTTTTAATACTTCCTCAGTAATATAGTATTTGTTGGAGGTTTCGGATGGACACTTCAAGATATTTCCTTCTCTACTTCACTTAAAAGAGGGTGTTGTTTTCCAGTTGTGAAATTTCATGAAACAATGTTTTTGCTTCAATTGAAAAGATGATGTCCCCCTCTCTTTGGTCTATTTATGTGATGAATTGCATTAATAAATATCTTAATGTTGCATCATCTTTAGATTGTTTTCAATACACCAATTCAATAGCTAATATTTCATTTAGGTTTTAAAAAACTGTGTTCATAGCAAAACTTTACTTTGGTTTCTTTTTGTTATTGTTATTCTAGGCTTGTCTACTTTGGTATCAGCATTATGCTAGCTTCATGGAATGAATTTGTAAAATCTTATCATAACCCATTTCTTTTTTGTGGGTAGATCTTAAAACTAATTTTTCCCATTGTTGGTCTATTTGTTTGATGTTATTTCTTAAATAAATTGAGATTATTTATTATTTTCTAAGAGTTATACATTTAACCCAGATTTAATCTAACTCACTTAACTGTTATCTTCTTTCTAAAATTGTCTGTTTGGACCTATTTCCTTTAATAAAACCTGTGAAAAGTTTATTTTTGTTGATCAATCTTCAGCTTTTGATTTTAGGTATCTGATGCTTCTTTTTTATTTCATCGTTTATTGTTTTGCATTTATTAATCCACATTTCAATATTTTTTTTGAGGGTAAGTCTTACTATGTTGCCCAGGGAACCACAGGCAGACTTGTTGCCCGGGGTGCCAGGGACTCAAGTGATCCCCAGCTTCAGCCTCCCAGGTAGGTGGGATTATAGGTGCGCACCACCACTCCCAGTTATTTTTGAGACTAGGTCTCGCTATATTGACCTGGGCAAGTCTCGAAACCCCGGACTCAAGTGATTCCCAGTCTCAGTCTCCAGTCCTAGGCTTGGGATTAAAGCTGTGCAACATCGCATCGGCTTCAACTTCATTTCGGTCTACTTTACTTGTCTCTCTAGCATCCGGAGTTGAATGTTTAGGTAATTTAATTTCACTTTGCATTATTACCTCATAAATATGTTCAAGGTAATGAAATTTCCTCCATCTCTTTATGTGCATTCCATAGAATTTGTTATATAGTATACATATTGTCATTACTCTAAAATAATCTGCTTTTTACAGTTTTGGTTTGCCATTGACTACAAATTACATGAAACTTCAGATTTGATTTCCTCTATAAAGTAAAGCTATTTCACAAAGCACTTTAAATGAGCAAACAAATAGGTTTTCTTAAATGTATCTGTTGTTAATTTCTAGTGTCAATGTAGTAGACATTTTGAGTCATAAGGTATAACTTTTAGGAATTTTTGGAAATTTTGTCATATATTACACAAGCAATTTAAAACTACTCCAAAAGCTCTTGAAGATGTCTACCCTCTGGAAGTCTTACAAGAACACATACGCTGTTATATCACATTTATTATCACTTTTTTTTTTTTTTTTTTTGAGATTAGATCTCGCTATTTTCCCCCTGGGAACCGCAGGCTCACGTTGCCCGGGGTTCCACGGACTCAAGCAATCCCCAGCCTCAGCTTCCCAGGTAGCTGGGATTACAGGCGTATGCCACCACGCCCAGCTATTTTTTTTTGGAAGTGGGTCTTGCTACGTTGCCCTGGGCGGAATTCGAACCGCGATCCCTGGTTCCTGCCGCAGCTTCCCAGGCTGCCGCTTACAGGCACGTCCACCGTGCCCAGCACTTATTATCAAATCTTTACTTTTAGTCTAATTATATATCATTTCTCTCCCTCCCTCCCATATGATGTAATTATTTCCTTTTGATTATTCATTCTATTCTTAACTTCTGGAATTCCTGTTTTGGTTAAAACTTAATCTCCTGGAGTTATTCTACACGTCATTTGATTTTTTCCCCCATATTAACTATACTGGGATTAGAAAAACAATGATTTTACTTTAGAATCCAAATGCCACTGAGTCTGTGAAATCATCTGGTATCTCATTGTGTAAGGTTGTCCCAAAATGATAAAATTGAATAGATTGAAACAACAGCATATATTTGGAATAGCATATTGGTATGCATATGGTCATGTAATAGAATGCTAAGTTTTATGAAACGTAGTCAGTTCAGGCAAATATTTATTAAGCATTCTGTGACTGGCACAGGCACAAGGCAGTACATGCTACTTACCCCAAGTTCAAGGCAACACAGATCTCTTGGAGGGACAGGTCATAGACCTATGAGATATAGGTAAGTAGCAAAAGATGTAGCACATATTTTCATGCCAAATTAATGGCCCTGACAATGAGTATGACAGCAGCCCACAGAGAAAGCCTATCCTGAGTTATAATTTATGTAGTTCTCAAAAGACTGACCCATGGGATCAAACTATACTTTGCCAGAGCAACTCAAGAATGCAGACTTAGGTTCTCCCACCTTCTCTGCTTTATGCCTTTTGTCCCTCATGCTCCTGGGGATTTTGTTCCCTATTAAAGTAGTAACACAGCAAAGAGCAAAGCTCTTTGCTCAAACTCTGCTCTGTGGGGGACCCATGTTTAAGCTTTTTGTAGCTAAGAGTCCAGGTAAATGTGACATGGGGATTCAAAAGCTATTTCTAGGGCATAGATAGCTTTCTCCATGTTTTGCCTGGATAGCTGTATTCTCCAACAGACTGTCTCCCCATGAAGCTAAGACAGCCCAGTAGTATTAACAATGGATGCTTCCAGGACCCCATTTCTTAGGAAAGAGTCCTTATACTCAATATCTCAAAGAGAAGTCCCAAAATAGAATTGTTGTTTCTGACTCACCTAATTAGGTCAATGGCCATTGCTAAACCCATCACCAGGACCAGTTGTCTTCAACCTGGATATAGGATGCCAACATGGACAGGGATGGATGCTCAAATCAAAAGCTGAACTGTTGCTAAAGGAAAGGGGAATGACTATGATCCAAAGACCTAACAAAAAGATCTACTTCTCCAGTGCAGACAGGAAAAGTAGAGGTAGTTGGAACCAATGTTCTGTGGACCCATAGAAATCCCCAGATTTGATTTTTCAGAAATCAAAAGGCTTGGGCTTCTACCCTGCAATAAAATTGTTTTCCCTTGTTTTGTTGTTCCAAGGTAGGTAAAAATTCTGGTATACAGGCGGGGAGTATTTCCTCTCTAACGGACGGAAGTTATTTCATCTTCAGAATAACCAAACACATGAAGAATACTCCATTGGGTAATCAAAGCACTAGGACACAAGCTGACAGGGGGATTCCAGTGTGTCAAGCACTAAACCAGGCACTGGGGTTCAGAGCTAAATGAAACATGTTCCAAATAATTCTGATAGTGTCATTTCCCCCACTGAAAAAATCATTCAAAGTCTTCCCATCTATTAAAGGCAAAACTTCCAACTTCCTGACCCAGTCTGCTTCTGCCTCTACAGTTTCTTTTCCAGATTCTCACCTTCTGAATTTTACACACCAACCACTCCGAGCCACTACCCTTTCTCAGATATTCTGTGTGCTTTCACTGGACCAGGCAGCTGCAGAGAAGAGCCATCAATCTGTCAAGATGGATTTTGAGGCTCTACAGAACTCTTGTGCAAAGATACCTAAAACCATGCTAGACATGGTCCTTGCCCTAAAAGACTTGGCATCAAACCAACATAGGAAATGGATATAAACACATGGGAAGTTAGATAACAGTTTAAAACACCGAGCCATGAAATTCTGAGAGACATTTTGAAGTCAGGAATGAGAGTTGGGAAACTGCATGTGAAAGAGGAGAGAGTTAATAATAACTGTTTCAAGTTCAAAAGCAATTTTACTTATTTTCTTCCTTGAGCTGAATCACATTTCCATCAGCTATAAGAAATCAAGGAGGAGGAGGAGATGGGAGAGGTAGAATGAGGAACAAAAAGGGGGAAGGAGGAGGGAAGAAAGGAAGAAAATATTAACATCTAGGTGGGCAAATATTAACATCAGGTAGGACTTATAACTCACAAAGCATTTTTACTGGTATCGGCTCATTGGATTCTCACACAATTCTGAGGGTGGTTATTGCTTTTATTTATCACAAGATGGTTGAGCAACTCTGTGCAGCTATAATCTGCTAATACCAACACAAATTCTCTCATTTCAAATTCTTATTTTTTCTACTACACTCAACTACAGCTGAGACAAGAAGTGGGAGCTGCGTTGGGTACATCCTACATCAAGGCAAGAAGTACAAAATCAAAAGAAAATGTTCCAGTAGTTAGCAGTAAACAGTGTAAAATGTGGCAGATCAAAGAGAAAGAGAGTAAAAATCATTAGAACTGAGTAAAAATCACCGGGCACGGTGGCTCGTGCCTGTAAGCTTCAACCTACGAAGAGGCCAAGGCTAGGGATCACAGTTCGAGTACCGCCTGGGCACGTAGCGAGACCTAGTTCCAAAAAAATAGGTGGGTGTGGTGGTGTATACCTGTAATCCCAGCTACCTGGGAAGCTGAGGCTGGGGATTGCTTGAGTCTGTGGTACCCCGGGCAACGAGAGCCTGCGGTTCCACAGGCAAAAATCGTGAGACCTAGTAAAAATCATTAGAAATCATTTTGTTTCGCCTTCTTTGAAAAAGCATGCACTGATAACCTTTGGGCCAGTCCAAATAATAGAAAGTTAAACAATAGAAATAAATCAAGATTCAGGGCATCAAAACCACTTATTTAAAATGGTTGGGCAAGTTCAAGAATGAAATCAAGATTATGTGTGGCTACATGTTTAGCATATCATATGCAAGATGCTTACACAAACTGAAGAGAAAAACCACAAAGACCTTTTAAAGGACCCAAAGAAAAGGTGTGTATACAAAATTTATTGAAAAGATATACAAGGAGCTGAGGAATATGTGAAAACATGTTCACCCTACATATAACCAAAGAGATGCAAATTAAAGCAACAAAGAGGTGTCATTTTACCTATCAAAGTAGCCAAGAATTAAAAAAGAAGAAATCTTAGTGGGTAATGCTGGCTAGGATGAAGTGGGATAGATATGATTATACGCTGAAACGTAACATGGAGCAATCTTTTTGGAAAATGGATTGTCATTATGTATTAAGAACCTTAAAAACAAAAAAAACATAAAACAGCCTCTTTAACCCAGTGAGTTCACTTATAGAACTATCTCAAAAAAATGATCAGAAATGCAGTTAAAGACACACATTTAAAAACGTTTGTTAAATATAATCTTTTTAACACAAGGATTCTCAACAAGCTACATGCCCAGCAATGATTAAATAAATTATTCTAAATCAGAGAATAGAGTATCTCTAAATATCATCTAAAAATGATGATTATGACACATGCTTAGTGTCAAAGGGAAATAGGAACAATGTAATGTTAAGTGAACTGCAGGATACAAAATGCATTTGCAGTGGAAATTCATTCAGAAAGAAATGGAACAGAGTACTTATAATGGTTATCACTACATGGTAAGATTAAAGATGATTGCTATTTTCTTATTTCTGTGTTCCTAATCTTTTGCAATGAGCATTTTCATCCAGGTTTTACAATCAGAAAGAAACCCTGATATACTAGACTAGGAAAACAATTTTTTTAAAAAATCAAATTCAGGTACTCTTAAAAGCTGTTAAATTGGTGTTTTTGTTGAGCATATGTTCAGCTGTAAGTCACAGAACACCTAATGTGGTTTTAAAAGCAGACTGCACTTAGCTACTTACTTTGGTCAGTAAAATATCTTTACCTCTGTGATTATCATACATTGATTTTCATGGTTATAAAAAGGCTATTGCAATGCCTGCCCTCACATCCATGTTAAACAGGAGAACAGTGGGAGTGTTCTAATGTTGATTTTAAAAAACAGTCCCAAATTCTTCCAGCTCCCTTCTCTGAGAGTTGGGGGGCTATGTGCTTGCCTCTGAACTCTACGCAGGCTATGATTCCTGTGACCAAGAGAGTCTAGGGGAAGTAAAGCTTTGTGAATTCAAAATTGGGTGGGAGAAGGCTCTGTGTGACTCTTAGGATGTCCATTCTCCAGAAACTACCTCTTCGAATGCTTCCCTCTCAGAACCAGTTGCTGTGAGCAGCTCCAACCACAGGGAAAGTTCAGAGGCCATGTGTCGATGCTATGGTCAACAGTGCTGATGGAGTTTGCCTTTGGGTCACCCAGCTCAGGTGCTGGACATGTAAATGAAGTGGCCTTCAGATCAATGATGTTCAATTCAGGAGTCACTGATCTCATGTGGTTATTTAAATTAAAACTAAACAAAATAAAAACTGCCTCAGTCACAATGTCTACCTTTTAAGTGCCCAATCACCATCTGGGATTAGTGGTCACCACCCTGGACACAATAGACATAGAATGCTTCCATTACTGGAGAAAGTTCTATTAGAGAAATCTGCTCCAGATAAAGCTGCTCCAGTGAGTCTCCCTAGGTGAAGCTCCAGATATTGTGGGGCAGAGACAAGCCCTTCAACCCCTGCCTGAATTCCTGACTTACAGGATCCACAAGAACAATAAAATGGGTGTTTTATGCCACTAAATGTTGGATAGTTTATTATGCAGCCACAGTAATCGGAACAAGCTCCTTTGATAAAAGCAAAGCTTTCTCAGAAACCATCCCAGCTGACTTCTGTTTGTTTCATTGACAGAAGAGTGTCACAATGCCACCCCTCTTGCAACAAAGCAATGAAGACTGGGAAAATACGTATTTAGCTCACAGCCTCTTTAGTTAGGAAGACAAGGGGAAGGGGATGAGGCATGGAAAATGGGTGAGCTAGCAACAGTGATTACATATAATTCTATTTCAGTAAGCAGAGCTAAGTAACAAAAGCAACCTATGCTTTCAGTGTATCATTACAGTAGACTACTTTTAATTATCCTTAACATAGTGTGCAGTAGATGAGACCTAGAATTCATATTTAAAAAGCACTTTGATATTACCTCACAGAGAACTTTAAATAAATATTCTTTGTATTTAGAATGTTGTGAGTACTGTATCACTCCTAGAATCTGTAACTGTCATCTCTGGCTGAGACCAAAATCCTATCCTTATCCTGGGCTAATGGAAATAAATTTCCAGAATTGATTTGGATTTTTGCTCATCTAGGTACCAGGGAGAAAGCAAGTTATAAGAAGAGATTCTCCCACCAGATTAAGTTACTTTAGCGGAACTGACTGTTTCAAAGACAAATGGGTTTATTTAATGTTATCTAGTTATCTTTTAATTATAAAAGTCTGTGTGCCTGTCTCTTTGGGAGAAACTTTGGTCCTCCACTCCTAACCCACATGACAAACCACAGGAAACCACACTGGAACCGCCTCAGTCATAAGTGTGTGCCCTCATTTGAGAAATGTTTAGGAAAGAATTGGTTTACTTAGTTTTTAATAACTCAACGATTAGTTTATAATTGTTTCTTATTAACACATTTTAAAATGTGTGTGCTAGGTCTGAGCTGTATGACCGTAAAAAAAATGAATAACAATAAAGAACAACATGACATTCATATATTGCCTAATTTTCAAATAAAGGTAAAGGTTGATTCCCAAACCTTAGTAAATACACTTCATGTGATGGTAATTCTCATTCCTGTAATTTTGTCTTTGTTTACAAGGAAACAGAATGAGAATTACAAAATTTAGGCCATAAGAGTTAATGATATTTTACCACATGAATATCTATTCAGAAATCAAGGTGGTGTGTATATATGTGTGTATATGTGTGTATATGTGTGTGTGAATGAGGTAATAATTGAGGGCATGTTCAAGATGCAGGGGTATTGGAACTCATTTATTTGTCAAACAATCATTTCCTTTGTTGTAAGTCACAGCTCTGAGAATTGTGTGAAATGCAAGGGTGTGCAAGGCAAGGACTGTGATTTCCAATGTTTTGCTTGCGCAGTGAGGAATACCTGGAGTCTAATGTCCAATTCTTCCCTTTTTCCTCCATAAATCTAAGTATGTAACTAGCTAGTCCCTTGTGCAACTCCAAAGTCAATGTTAAGATAGTAATAAGTCAAATGAAGGGTCCTTTAAAGTGCAAAACTTGGAAAATGAAATGTTTATACTTCTGACTAGCAATGTTGGAAGGCTATGAATCTGGTGCCACTTTCATTTGCAATCTATGATTGAAGAAGAATTGCACTATTTACTTTAGGGGCACTAAGTTTAAAATGCAGATTTTTTTAATTATTATTGAAAGAGATATTAAGGATGAATTTTTTTTGTGGGGGAGAATTGAAAGTTAATTGAAAGAGGATGAAATTTAAATCTTTCTATGTCTGCTCTCCAGCACTTTTTCCAGTAACCCATGGGCCCTCTGTGTGTGTGTGTGTGTGTGTGTGTGTATTTGTATTTAATTTGAACACTTCTCAAATTCTTAGGCTGCGAAGCAAAAACTTATTTTTTCTGGACACCAATATTTCCAATATTTCTGATTTTGAAATTCCATTTACTGCTACTGATATTTAATTAGTGCCTATCAGATGATGTGTCTCAGATATTAAACCTAGGGCTAGCGATTGGGGCATTTAGAAAAGATAATTTGTGCCTTTTCTTTTAGAGAATTCTTGAAAAGTATAGATAAGTTAAAAAATATAATTCATCTATCTTTAGACATTTAATCTCAGCCAACCTTAATGTGCCCCCCTAAATATAGTGATATATTTTCCAAATTACAAATCAAGACACATGGCCCAACACATGGTCCTGCAATTCTGGGTGTGTGGTACAGTAATATTTGCCTGATGGCAAGAAAAAAAATTATATTTTTGGAGCAAACACATATCAAGTGCTTCTCTCTGCAAGCCATTCCCGAAACATCCTACCTAGTTCCTTGCAAGTTCTGTCCTCAATTAACTCTAAAATTGAAAAACAATTCACTTTTTATTGCAAATGGAATTAAGTTTCTTTCCAGAAAACGAACGAAATATGAAGAGCAAAAGTAGAAAACACTCAACAAATAAATTTTGAACTAGAGGGGCATATTAGTTTAAAATACTTGCCATACTTTCGCGACTCCATCCCATTCTTCCTTGTTGACAACTAAAAACACACACACTAGAAAATGAAAATTTAAAGACTCCTTGAGTAAAACTTGTGTTCTTTGATAAAGGCTGCCTGAGTTTTACAGACCTATATGCCAGAAACATGACATCAGTCACCTGAACACTCCCACCTTCAGTCCATTACATTAACCCAACTTCCCTTCATTCTCACATGCTGAGACTTTAGAAATGTCTTTTCTCAGTTGGTTCCTTCTAAAAGGTAGGGCTGGGGAGGTGGAGGTAGGAGAATGCCAGAGTCAGGGTGGAGATAAAGGCTACCACCTGGTTTTGTGTCCCAAGAGACAAAAGCCTCTAGGCCTGACGGGTAAAGCAGGTTTGTGCCCTAGGAACACCACTGGTCTACACAGCCGGCTCCGAGACACCCCATTCCTCCGTGAGTTACGGTGGAACTTCCTTCTAGCAGGTTGAGAGTGCAGACTTCAGTTTTCGAGGGGAAGGCAGCGCCCCAACTGGTGTTTTTCCAGGAAGCGCTCCTTGAGTGCAGAGGAAAGGCGAGAAGGCAAGGCCAGCGGCTGGGCGTTTCATTCATTGCTCCTCTTTCTTCCCTCCCACCGTTCCTCCTCCCCACCCCCCCACCCCTAGATTTCGCTCCCCTTTTCCCGGTGCGACTTTGACGTCGGTCTCCTGGATACCAGAGAGCCAATCGCCGGTTGGTAAGGAAAAGCCTGGCCAATCAGGCGACGTTGCTACCTGTGAGTAATATTTTTAGCCGAGAGGGACCCCGGGTTTCACTCCCGAGGTAACGTCGTGTATTCTGCCGCTCCGGTTGTGAAAGGGGACGCTTACCCTTCCCCCGAGTTCCTCTCTTTCCTCACTCCCTATTTGCCCGTACATATGTCAACCGAAAGTGATCTTAAACGCTCATTACAGAAAGGCAGCTTGTTTATTACGCCTGTTTAAGTTAAAAGTGGGTATTTGAAATACACGCTCGCGCACACACATAGCAGCTACGTACGCAATTTGGCCCGGAGGCCTGGGTTGGAACATTTGGAATAAAATGTGATCGTCTTACAGCGTCAAGACACCCCCTGATCCGAGTGGCTGCCGGGTCCCACGGGGAGGTCCGCTGTGGGATGTGGAGGCAGTTAAACTGTCACCTGGGTGGGAGGTGTGGCCAAGTGGTCTCCCTTCCCCACCCCCAGCCCGGCACAGCAGCTTTGGGTTCTGCAGCTGCCACTCTCCGGGTGGCAGTTGGCCAGGGCCTCTGAGGTGATTAATATTCAATTAACTCGGATGCACGAGTCCCTGTCACAGTTCGCCCTTTCCCTCCGGCTCTCCTAGGTGCACCGGAGGCCCGCTCGGTAGCTTCATGAGAGAGGGATTTTCCGCGGCCACAGTTCCACTTGGGCAGAGCATTTCTGCAGACTCTCCCCTCCCTCTGGGGCCCTGGGCTCTCCGCCCGGTTCTCCCCGTCACTTCACCACCTGCTTCGCTCCCCTCCCCCGTCGGCCCGGTGCTCTCCGTCGAGACGGGGCGCAGGCGCCCCACCCCCACCACTGTAGCCCTCACTGGCACGTCTCTCCACCAATCGCGTTCCACATTTTCTCATAATCCCGCCCACGACCCGATATCGTCGGTTCATTGGCCACCCTGGGACTCAGGGGCGTGGCCTTGCCTCCCCAGGTCCTCAGCCGCCGGTCAGGACATGGGCAGGAGGGACTTGGCCAATGGCATCCGGGGGCAGGGCAGGGGCGGAGCCCGCGGCCAGGGGCTCCGGTACCGGTGGGAGGGCCGGGGATGGCTACGCCGCCCTGAGCAATGTGACGCGAGGCGGGCGCGCGCGCAGCGAAGGGCGGGGATGGGGGCGGGGAGGAGGCTATAAAACGAGAGGCGGGGCGCGCGCCGCGGCAGAAGGAGCGAAGCTCTGGCCCGGCGCGGAGTGGCCGCACTACGGGGACGCTGGGCCGGGCACCGGGCTGTGTGGAGAAGTGAGCGCGCTCGCCTGACCCCGTCCTCGCCACCCCGAGCCAGAAGGCGGCGAGCTCCTGAGGCCCGCGCCGCGCCCCCGGTCTTCCGTGCCGTCCGCCGGCGTCGGCGTCGTGCACTCAGCCTGCTGGGCGCTGCCGCCCCTTCCTTGCCTCCGCCCTGCCACCCCTTCCTACCGCCGGCGGCCGGGTCCGCGGTCGAAGCAGCCCGGCAGCAGCCCGTAAGTACCGAGGGGCGCCGGGCGGGGTCGGGGAGGAGGGGCTGCAGCCGCGTCGAGCCCCGGC
>PVHY01033007.1:0-11454 GCA_004024945.1 Uropsilus gracilis
CGGCCTCTTCTGCTCCAATGATGTCCCAGGACCGGAGCCCTACGGCACTGGCCGCCTTGCCGCAGCTGCGTCAGCACGCCGCTCCGAGGTCAGCAGCATCCACGGTGCGGCCGGACCACACCGGCCTCCCCCGGCTGGCCGTCCAGCGGGGCCGCCTGCAGGCGCAGCTCTCACGAGCGCATGACCGTGACCGTCAGGGACGGCGTTTGTGGGAACGTCTCACTTCCCCAGGTAAGCGCGAGGGGTGGAACTGCTGGGTCACACGACAGTTCCGCTTATCGCTCTGAGGCGACTTCAGACTCTTAGAAGTAACCGGGCCACCTCCCCCCAAGGAACACTGGGCACCGAGTGCTCAGCTTGAGGAACAAGACCCCAGACTCGCGGACGTCAGCGTGCTTGCCAACGGCAGCCCACTGCCCATGCCTCATCCCCAGCAGCACGGAAACCAGGGTCACCAGTGTCAGGCTTTGTCCTTTGGGCAGGGGGTCTCTGGGTGCCCTGAGGAAGCTCGGTGACGCTGATTCGGCAGCGTGCGGCAGCTTCCCGAGGGCCGGGAGGCGATGCTACACAGACAGGTGGGCATCTTCGGGCGGGTCAGCCAGTTTCAGGCTCTGAGGAAACGTTTCTTGTGGGCGGGGCACATTCGTCAACAGCTGGGAAGCGTCTCGGTCTCAGTTGCATTTTGTTTCCCTCTTTTGGGGGAATTAAAGTCAGGCTGTTTCTCTTTTTTTTTTTTTTTTTTTTGAGACTGGGTCTTGCTATTTTGCCTGTGGAACCACGGGCTCATGTTGCCCGGGGTACCACAGACTCAAGCCATCCCCAGCCGCAGCCTCCCAGTAGCTGGCATGACAGGCGCGCGCCACCACACCCAGCTATTTTTTGAGACTAGGTCTCACTGTGTTGCCCCGGGCAGGTCTCGAACCCGCGGACTCAAGTAATTCCTAGCCTCGGCCTCACGCGTCGTAGGCTGTGATTAAAGGCATGCGCCAATCCTGAGTTTCCCACTTCTGAATAAAAGCTGAGCTGGGACCGCACCACCTGACAGCGGCAGAGGCTGGAACTTCAAGCCGCGTCACAGAGGAAGGAGCTAAAACTAACCTTAGCGACAGCTTATCTACTCAGTAGAAACAAGGCAGCGTTACTCTAACACGCAGTCAACATACAAACCAACCATGAGCTGCTCCACGCCGTTTTCCAGAGTCTTTGGGGTTCAGCACATCTCAGCCCCAGGCAGCGGCCGGCAGACCCGCGGGAGGAGGCCCCGTTCAGTGCCGGCCCCAGCTGGAGGCCCGAGTCAGGCCCCACCGTGCTGGTGCATGTGAGCACAGTGCCTTCAGGTGATGGGACCCCAAGAGGTTTTTCACCTTCTGAAACGCTGTGCTGTGCTGCGGGAGTCCGTGTGACATGTGACTCACTTCCACAGCGTCAGTAAAATCACGGCATAAACACAGATAAAAACCCCAGAGCCCAGAGCGCCGTGAGCGCGGCCGCATCTAGAGCACCAAGCGCGGCGCCAGAGCCCCAGCCCCACGGACGGAAGAAGGCCAAGGGTCTCCCCACAGAGCGCAGCACAGGCCGCTCTCGCAGGCACCGGCGCTGCGTGTGCTGGACGTACCTGCTGCAGGAGTCCCGAGTCAGAGTCGAGCACGCAGGCGTCGATCAAGATATTCTGGAATAAACATTGAAAACATGATGGGAACAACAAGCAATAACTGAGCACCTACTATGTGCCAGGCGCTGTTCTTAAAATGGCCCAGGAACAGGCATCGTGACCCCACAAGGCAGGTGCGACTGGGTGCTGCGGCTGAAGCAGGGACGCCCCGGCTAGGCTGTGGGGGAGGGCAGAGCCACCGTCACCCCAGGGGTCCTGTCTCCCAAGTCCAGGGTCACTTCACTACATTCTGTCGCCACTCCAGAACGGAGACTACCGGGCCTGCCTCCAGCTGCACAGCATGTCAAAACGGAAGCCTTAAGGAAGCTTCAGTCTCTTAGCAGATCTCAGGTGTGAGTGGGAATTCACCTGACACTTCGGGTCCTTGCAAAGTGGAAACAGCCAGTCTTTACGAGACCCACGAAAGGCAAGAGCGAGGAACTGAGGCCAGGACGCAGGAAGCTAGACAGCGGGGACCCTTGGCCGGGGCCCTCGGACTAGCCGAACAGGGTAACTCGAGAGTGGTCAAGCTAGACGCAAAGCTGGGTCTAAGTGTCAGTTTTCTGGGGATCCTTCAGGTCCCCAAAACAGACACGAGTCACACAAGCCACGGACTCCAGACTCCGTCATTTACACAGGCCAGCCGGCCAGACCACCACGCCAAGCGGGTCTCCGAGAAGAGGACACTAACTCCTTCATCAGGACAGACATCCCTTAGAGACCCTCGCGTCACCTGCTTCTGCGCCGCGAAGACGACGTTCATGAAGTTCATGTACTGCAGCGCACTGTCCTCGGCCGCCTTGATCACCTAAAACCACACCGCGTCAGACCACCCCAGGCACACCCCAGGCACACCCCAGGCGCACCCCAGCCCCCACTGCCGCCCCCACACAGGTCGCTGCAGACTCTGGCCGACCTCATCTTCCCGAGCTGTCTTCCGAGCTAGTGGTGCTGGGGGCTGCAAGTTTTACATGCCGGCAGGAGGTCCCTCTGGGCCGACTAGCCAAAGGCCGTCTGAGTCATAGCTTAATGTACACCATTTCAGAGGGCAGCACGCACACACGTGAATTCTCGAGGACGTTCCCCGAAACACGTCAGTATGAGGTCGTAACACGACGCTAACAGATGAGCTCTTTCTGTTTGAACAACACCCTAACGCTCGATCAGGGAGTTGAGCAGAAACACCTTTCCTAACGGCTTCTTTCATCCCTGTTCTGGGGTTTGGTTGCTTCATTTCCGAGGCACCACTGAGCTTTCCTGTAAAGTCTCAGGTCCTGCTTAGCAAGGCATGCACCACCCGAGATTACAAGCTGATGCTTCCTTCCAGCTTCTCTGTGACTGAGTCTTTAAACTGAGGCTTGCTCTTTGCTGGAGGTAACCGCATACTGCGGCCCTCCAATTGACTGGCCCGGCCTCCGCACTGTCACACATCAAACTCCCCTGCGCACCTGCATTCTTGGATTCTGGATTCTTGTCCCTTTCACCCTCTGGGTCCCCACCATGTCTGCCCAGGCTGCCACCATGGCACAGCGTGTGTGTGGAGGCCTCCTTGCTAAGTCCCCAGTCCCCGCCTCCAGAAAGTTCCTGGCTCCTATCACTAACGGTTCTCTCAGAGCAACTGTCGCGTTTCATCTTAGATTCCCCCCACCCTGTCAGAAGTCTCAGTGATGCTCTGATTACACTGAATCTACAGTTTACTGTGGGAAAAACTGACACCAAGAATAAAATATGGCTATTTCTTTTTTAATCCTCAGAATGTGAGATCATTTTTCTTGGAGACTAGGTCTCGCTATGTTGCTCGGGGTACTGCGGATTCAAGTGGTCCCCAGCCTCAGCCTCAGCTGCCCAGGTAGCTGGGATTACAGGCGCCCGCCATGGTGCCCAGCTGCTTTTTCGAGACCAGGTCTCACTATGTTGCCCGGGGTAGTCTCGAACCCGCAAACTCAAGTGATCCCAGGCCTCTTGCCTCCCAGCGCTTGGACTACAGGTGCACGCCACCACGCCCGGCTTAGAATGCCCGATTTTTAAATCTGCATTACGCATTGCTCGCCAAATGATTTCTGGGCGCTTACTATTTATTGCTTCTATTGCATGGGTCTCATTTGTCATTGTCTTCTAATTGGCTACAGCTGATCTATAAACACAGTACTGATTTTTCAAAAATCTTACCAATATTCTTGACTTCATTTCCTGATTATCTAGAGATAAAAAACAATGTAACATATTCAACATATTATTAAAGTTTTCTAATTAATTCTTAGACAGCCCATTAGACTCACACAGTAAATAAGGATTACATTTCGCATAGGGAAGTGTAGCCTCCTACCTTTAACCTCCTTGTTCATCCTGTGAATGTCTTATTTTCTCAGCATTAAGGAAAAAATATTCTCACTTAATTTCATAAATATTTGTAGCAAACAGAAAAATAAATCTCAAATGCTTTTAAATAAACCCAGCGTTCACCTGACGAGGAAAAAAATTAAAAAAGAAATATTCCACTTAGCACAATAAACGAGCGTTACTGGGCTTTCTAGTTAGCGGCTCGGCAACTTCCCAGGCTTATACCCTGAGCAAAATATGATCTTTGTGCCTGAAAACCACATCGCTAAGGTGTGACTGCTGTTACCACCGCGTCCTAGTTTTGAGAGCTGGGCCACTGGGAAATCAACACCCGGTCCAACAAGATGACTGGAGAGCTGTACGCAGGCACCCGAAAGTCCCAGACACAGCACCCCCAACACTGCCCGGAACAAACAAGTTCAAGCCCATGAAGGCAGAGACCTTCTCATGAAGGGAAACGTCTCGTCTGGACTCTGCGCAGTGAGCCCTCAGCCGCAGAGTCGTCCCCCAGCCCAAGTCCCCCAGCCCAAGTCCCCCAGCCCAAGGGAGACGGAATCTGGAAAGGAACACGGGCCCTGCCCCACCCCCCGGCAAAGCCAGAAGCCCGAGGTGCAGCGAAGCAGCACTCGCCGTGAGCAGGACGAGCGGCCGAAGCAGTTTGCTACAGCCCCAGCCCCCACTCGCACGGCCTGTCCAAGCAACAGCTCAGAGCCAGATAACCTGCTCGTGATGCGCCATCCCTCAGGACGCCTGGGCCCTCCCCGGACTCCGAAGCCTGGCCCGTTCAGGCGCACTGACCACGGAAGCCCTCGTGCAGCGGCTGAGACACCAAGGATACAGCAGAGCGCCTTGGCGAGGGAGCCCGCCAGCAGGGTCTCCGTGTGCTGGCCCTTGATGTCACCTGCCAACCGGAAAGGCGGAGAGGGACCGTTAGGCACTTCCTTGAACTACAGCCGCTTGGACCCACGCATTCTCCATGCACGACCCCGACCACACGCTCAAGCCGGGTCTAAAAGCGCAGCCATCTCTCCCCAGGGTAGTCTCACGGCGCTCTACATCAGCTTCTCCACTGAAACCCCAAGAACCGCCCACAGCCAGCACGTGCCGGGCCACGCTGCCTGCGGAAGCTGTTACCCTTGATCATCAGGTCCTTAATCTCCTCAGCGATCACTTCATTCGCCGCTGTCAGCAGCTCGTATTTCCCGTCTTTGCTCCCTGAGGGGTTGAACTCCAAAGGTGGGTTGCCAGGGTCCCCGAAGAAGTCTCCGAGCCGGCCGTTCTTCCCAGGATACAAGAAACGGCTGCAAGAGAAGAGGCCAGTCACACCGGGGCAGAAGATACACCACCACCCCACACCACCACCCCATCCCACACCACCACCCCACCACAGCCCACAACCACCCCACACCACCCCGCACCACCACACCTATGCTGGGCTCCAGGCGCCTAGGAAAATCTCACTTGAAAAAAACAGCGGAGAAGAGCAAAGGGGCAAGCACGGTTCAGCAACCAGGAACCTGCGCGGCCACTGTCCCCTGAACACCAGAGGCGACAGGAGCGTGCGTGAGGGTTACCATCTCCTGCGAGTGAGTGCCACGTTTTCCCCTCAGGGGACACAAACACCAGCTCAGGGGGCCGGGCACGGTGGCTTGTGCTTGTAAGCTTCAGCCTATGAAGCGGCCGGGGCTTAGGGATCGCGGTTCGAGTTCCGCCTGGGGCACGTAGCAAGACCTAGTTCCAAAAAAATAGCTGGGCGTGGTGGCGCGCACCTGTAATCCCAGCTACCTGGGAAGCTGAGGCTGGGGATGGCTTGAGTCTGTGGTACCCCGGGCAACGAGAGCCTGCGGTTCCACAGGCAAAAATAGCAAGACCCAGTCTCAAAAAACAAAACAAAACAAAACAAAACACCAGCTCGGTGCAGCTGGTAGCCCTGGCAGGCAGGAGAGGGGAGGGGCGATGCTCTTTCAAGCTGATAATCCTCTTTTTTGCCCGGAGCGCCAGCTGACCGGAGGCGCTCAGGTTGCAGTAGGACCACTGTTCCCGAGCAGGACCCGGGTTGTCGAGAGCTGCACCATGGCAGGGACCCAGCCCAATTCTTGATGCTAGTTCCTTTTGCAGAAGGAAACGGGCTTTTGCAGCACAGAGCACGAGCAGTCATGCCAGCCAGCACAACCTCGGGAGCTGGGTGCCCAGTAAGCAGCTGCACGAAAGGCCGTACCTTTCCTGAATGTGGCTCGCGATCACAGCAAGTTTGTTGGAGCGGTTCATGAAGAGGTGAGAGTTTCCCAGCACCATCACGGCGTCTATGCATCTTGACAGGGTGAACTGCTGGAATACAGAGACCGGGAGACAGCGCCCGTCAGCGACGCAAACAACTAGGTTCAGTCTTGAAGTAATGACGATTTTTATTTAAATGTCAGACAGCTATTCACTGCTGAAAACCTGCACCCCCTCCAAAGCCATGTGCACAAACCCTTGAAAGTCAGAGTGCTCACATCTACCTGTTTGAGAGCGTTCCCACACCAGCGGGGTGTCCGGCAGGCACTCTGCGGGTGCCATTTTGGGGATGGCCCACGGGAGTCTGTGAAGCTACGGTAGCCAGGAACGTGCACGACAGGTGGAAGGACAGACACAGAGATGGTGGGACAGGCAGGATCCTGAAAGCAAGTCCACACCCACCGCCCAGGGGACTTCTGATCACAGCAAGAGCTGCTCCGTGCAGAGAGGGTGACCTTTTCAGAGATGGCGCTGAGACCACGGCTCTCTACTGGCAGACCGCACTCGAGCCCTCCCAGCCTGCCACGGCAAGGAACTCAAAATGGAGCACAGACTTAAGTATAAAACTTCCACAGAGGGCACAGGCAAACACCGCCAAGACCCGGAGTCAGGTGAGCAGCTCAGGCAGAGCGCCAGAAGCACCATCTGCACTTTCTCAGCATCAAGAAACTGAACGGCGCCAAAACGAGAGACTTTCTGCTTAGCGAAAGTGCCCATTCAGCGCACTGAAAGACAAAGACTGAAGAAGGTGTCCGCAAAACCACATCCCTGACAAAGGACAGAAGTCTGGAATTAGGCCAGGCACGGTGGCGCGTGCCTGTAAGCGACAGCCTAGGAAGCTACAGCGGGGACCGGAGATCATGGTTCAAGTCCCGCCTGGGGCACTGTAGTTGAGACCTAGTTCCAAAAAAATAGCTGGGCGTGGTGGTGCGCGCCTGTCATCCCAGCTACCTCGGGATACTGAGGCTCGGGATAGCTTGAGTCTGTGGTACCCCGGGCAGCGTGAGCCTGCGGTTCCACGGGCAAAAAAGAAAGAAATCTAGAATTACAGAAAAAATGTCAAAACAGATCTGGAATACACAGATACACAGAGAAGGCCTGATCTCAACAGCTTAAAGAAAAGCCAGGTCAAGCCTAATGGGCAAACGGGCACCGTTTCACCAGAGGAGATCAGCACCACTGGCCAGTCGGGAGACGCAAATGAAGGCCACGCTGACACCAGCGTGAGCGCCAAAGGACGGCGGACCCAGAGAAGCCGGAGTTCTACTCCACCACTGGGAACAGAATGTGCTGTAGCTACTGAGACACGCCCGCACAGCCTGGCCTCCGTGCCTGAGGAAACCTGTGAGCAATGCTCCAGAGCAGCTCGGGGCTGTGACAGGCAGGAAGCGGCAACGCCTCACGTGATCTTTAGCGGGCAATGACCCCACAACCACGTCAGACCAGACTCAGCCACAGAAAAGACAACCTTTTGCACAGAGCCCCGGGTGAAGGCCCTCACGCTGCGGCACTCACAGCGAACCTCGGGGCGGCGGACAGTGTGATCCCAGAGCAAAACTCGGGGGCCGGGAGACGGGTGGAGGCCAGCACCGACGACGGGCCAGGCCCAGGCCCGGGAACCAGGAAGGTTCAACAGGCATGAGAGGTGGGGCGGGGCGGGGCAGGAACAGTCCCTCATCTTGGCTGTGGTGGTGGCGATGCAAGTCTAGATGTGTGAACAACACACGCACACAAGCATGCAGAGTTGCTGGGATCCGAGTGAGCCTGTCAGCACAGCAGCTCCCGGGCCCAGGACTGGGTGGCAGCAGCACCAGGTGTGAGATGCTGCACGCGGCACCTTCCGCACCTTGTGCGATTTCCTGTGAGTCTGTCAGGATTTCAAAGCAGGAACTTCTGAAACGATGGCCAGTTGTTCCGATGGACGAAGTGTCCAGAACAGGCTTCCGGGCACAGAGAGCGGCTGAGCAGCCGCCTCAAGGGGGCGAAGCAGCAACTGCCAACAGGCACGTAGGCCTGTGGGAACGGGGAGAGAAGTGTGGACTGTAGCGATGGGTGCACGCTTCATTGTGACTCGCTGCATTAACATATGTCACCATGCAAAGCTGTTGCATTACCATAATGGGTAACCGTCATGGTATATAACTTATACCTTTAAATCGGATTACTTATTTATCCAGCTAGCTCTTTATTTAATAAATGTTCCAGAATTCTCTAGAGCTCTGACAGCGAAGCCTCATCAGTTCGCTTAGAGGTCATAAATCAAAGCCCTGCTGACAAAGGCCTTGCCACAGGACAGAGCTGCAAGACAGAGCAACGAGTGGACAAGGGGAGTGCCCGTGAGAGCTGACAAGCATCGCTCCCAGGAGCCACGACAGCAACCTGGAAAGAGGGAGTGTCTAAGAAGCGACCACATCCTCCCTTCTCAGCCTCCCCTCAGCCTGCTCGGCCAGGCCTTCCCTTTCCCTCATACCACTGCACTGGCCTCGGGGACCACAGCCCGCCAGGTCGCAGGGTCAGACACCTGCCCTCACCTCCTATCACTTTCAAGGGTATTCGACACGCAAGCTCTGTGTCCTTCAGAAATACTTGGCACTTGGTTTTCGATGACAGCCATTTCTCCCGGTTTTCTTTAAGTCTGTGCAACAGCTCTGAGCCCTCTCAACTCCCAGCTGCCAAACCAAGTAACGCCCCGAATCCGACCATTTCACCTCCTCCCCACGTCCTAACCCGAGTTAGTCTCCCTAGCTCGAACCTCGAAAGAAGAGTCATCTGGTAGAGAATCAAACTGTTTTTGAAAAGTCAGTGCAAACTTGGTTAAACGGAGCTCTCCTGGCCTCGCCAAGCAGCCTTACCTGAGGCTCCTTCAGTGCCTGCTTTCCCCACCAGATTGGGTTGGTGTCAACTATGATGACCAGAAGATTCAATTCATCCTCTGAAATTAGCAACAGAAAACGAGGAAACATTAGCTTCATGACAGTGAATCCAAGCCAACAGTCCCAGCAGGCAGAAGACCTGCAGCCCTTCAAACCCCCAACAAGCGTGTAATTCCTGCACCATGGGGGGTGGAGGTGGGGGCTAGATTCGGCAGAACCTCCCTTGGTCACTTGTTCTCTGCTCTTAGCACGGAGCATGTGCTCAGTAAACAGGAGGAAGAATCCGAAGACACTCCCTTTGAAATGCCTCTCAAGGACAAAAGGCACTGAAGATGGCGGTGACACTGAAAGGCCTTCAGGCGTGGGGGGAGGTTTTAAGGAAGCAACCAGTTTGGTCCAGATCATCAGACCACCTGGCAGCAAGGTCAACTGTAATTAAGGACCAGGTTTAAAAGGTGAAAACCAAAGAAGAAAGAAGCAACGTTACTGTGAGGAGTTAGGCTGCTTTCCAAAGTGAGAGCCAACGGAATGTTAATTCATTCAACAGGTATTTACACTAAGCACCCGTGTGAGATGCTGGGGATTCTGGAACCTACATTCTGAGGTGACGACACACAAAGCCACAAGTGCACGTGGCTATGCAGAACTCAGTGCCTTTGCCGGCAAAAAGCAGCAATGGCTTTGCCTCCTCCCCGAGGCCCAGCCTCCTCCCTGAGGTCCGTCCCACAGTTTTGTCTCCTAATCTCAGGGTAATCCCCACTCCAGCTGTGGTTTCTACTTGGATATCAAAGTCCTATTTACACTGCAAGGTCACAAACCAAAGCTCCCTCTTTCGTCCCGAAGCCCCCCCAGGCCCTACTAGTGGACCGGCTCTCCTGTCTCAGGAGAAGGGCCGTCAGCCTCCTCCACACCGACTGCCCACTGAGGTAAGACAAGCCCCCTTCTTCGTTTCGACACTTAACAGTTGCCAAAATCAGAACAATGACTGACAATTAAGACTGGCAGCCATTTTCCTCAGTGTGTTACAGCAAATAAAGGCATCGTTAGATGCTTTTTATTAAATTTTGTTTAAAAGTAAAATTACTTTTCATCGATCACTTCTCATAACCAACAAGCTTCAAGTGTACATGAAATTTGCACAGGAAACCGGCTCTCAGTCGCCAAGGACGTGAGAGGCTGAGTGTGCACTGCGCCGGCCCCACGGTCAGCAGCAGAGTCAGCACCCCACTCAGAACACAGCTGCTCCATCCAGACTGAGGCTCTTCACTGCCCTCTGCCTGCTCCTGCCCACCCACGGCAGCCCTCAGCCAACCACACCAAGCACTCCCTGCCTCAGTTTACAGATCTGTGGTTTCGGATCTCTCTTCCCAACCTCCCCATGAGGCAGGTGACCCCTTACAGGAAAATTTCCATGAATCCTGAAATAACGTAACAGCTGTGTGCTACACAACAAAGCGTGCAACACAGAAGGATTGAATAATGCCCACAGGCCCTCATTCCCTACCCACAAGTCCCTATGACTCTGACCTTCTTCCCCATGATCCTCAGGGCCATCCATTCCTGCACCAGCTAGTGGAGATAAAACACCAAGTGTTGCCTGTGAGGACAGAGATGTTTCCCTATACAGCAATGTCCCGATGACTTTCTTTGAGCCTCTAACTCCTCCTGTTAAAACAAGGGCCTCAGCAGCCCAGCCTCCCTCACAGAGCTACGGCGTGGATTAAAACAGGTAAGAGAAGCATGGGCAACTGTTTTTTCCCTTTTGAGACCAGGTCTCGCTATTTTGCCTGGGGAACCGCAGGCTCACGTTGTCCAGGGTACCACGGGCCTCAAGCCATCCCCAGCCTCAGTCTCCCAGGTGGCTGGGATTACAGGTGTGCACCACCACGCCCAGCTATTTTCTGAGACTAGGTCTCAGAGAGACTAGGTCAGAAAAGGTTGCCCCGGGCAGCTCTCGGGTCTCGAACCCCCAGATTCAAGCAATTCCTAGTCTCAGCTGTGTTCTGTGGCTGGACTTAAAGGCATATGCCACCATGCCTGTAGGCATATAACACCGGGCAACTGTTAAGACTCCAAAAGGACCAGGCACGGCAGCGTGCGCCGGTAAGCACCAGCCCATGGGGAGCGGCTGGGACTGGGGACCAAGATTCGAGACCCTCCCGGGGCAACACAGCGAGACCTAGTTCCAAAAAAATAGCTGGGCGTGGTGACGTGCGCCTGTAATCCCAGCTACCTGGGAAGCTGAGGCTGGGGGTGGCTTGAGTCCGTGGTGCCCCGGGCAACGTGAGCCTGCGGTTCCACGGGCAAAAATAG